>JAGVSP010000345.1:0-80756 GCA_022494985.1 Micrasema minimum
GTTTTAAAAACCCCCCTTTTTTTAAAACTTTTTGGCTTTAAAAAAAAATTTTTTTTTATTTTAAAAAATAAACTTTATGTTCCCCTATAAAAAACGCCAATTTCATATGAAGGACCAAAATATGAAGCTGTTAATAAAGTACATTATTACTGAACTTTACTGTTATCTAAAAAAAATGACATATTAACGCCACGCTTATATGTCAGAGGATCATTAATTATTATTGGAAGTTGGTATTAAACCATAAAAGTTAATGTGAAATTATAACTCCTAACTAATTGAATAAGCGAATGTAATTCAGGAATAATTTTCTAAATATTATAATTATTGTTTATAGAAATCACATTAAAGCTATTTGGCTATAAATTAAATTTATTTATATATTTTTTTAGGTAACTAATAATATCCTAAAATAAAGAATATTTTCGTTTTTCATGATTCTGTTTAAAATAAATTTTGTTAGTTACAAACGTAATGTGGAAAAATTAAATTTAAAATCTATAATACTTATAAAGTTTAAAAAACAAAATTTCGACCGTTAGTAGGTTATTCTACCTTAAAATTAGAGTAATATAAATACCAGTATTTGTTGATATTGTTCGAAAAATATTGACTGCTATGTGGGTTTGATGAAATCTAAATTTCTATTATAAGTTCCGTAATACAAATATTTTAATGTGATTGCTAAATAACATGGATTAACTCTTTGTAAAAAATACCCAGTCTCGAGGATAAACAGAAAGATTAGAGATAACGTTTCATTAACTTTTATGTACTTTCCGTAGCATTTTCGTGGGGGTTGTAAAGATGTTTGTCATCATCTTCTTTTGTATACTACGGAAGACTTTTCTTGTTGGTACAGGCTTGATCGTATATAATATAAAATGTACAGCATATCAAAGCGGAAAAAGTACATCAAGGAAAGTAATATTATGCAAAAAAGTTTGAATTATTCATCAAGCAAACAAATGCATTTTAATATAAATCCAAATTTCAGAAAAAAGAATAATTTTTGACATTAGTAAAATCTTTAATAATCCTTAGTCGATTTTAATATATCTATCTTACATAAGTTGCGATTATCGCTAAGCGTTACGTGGAATAGCAGTGAAAAACTAAAGATCCGACGCGACTTCAAAAAACAAGGTTTTATTTACGTGTCCCAGAAAGGATAACATGATAAATAATAAGTGGTGTGACGTTCTATCCTCTCGTGCCTACCCCTTCGGCGAAATGCGAGGCGGTTAGTTAAATGAAAATGGGTCGGAATAGTAAAATGTGTTAGAAAAATAGAAGCAATGGTTTTAGTCGGCCTATAGTAAATGTGTTAGATGATAGATAAGCAAAGCGTTTTATCGAGTTTTTTGTTGACAATCCGTTGAAAATTTAGTGATGAAGATTATTGCACGGAAACTGGCGGGCCAATCGCTTTCGATTGGAGGCAGTTTTATGGTGAAATCCATAATGCTCCACATAGGGGGTGGATTTTGAATGATGATGATTTTTGTAGTGGAAAACAAAAAACATGAAGCATTAAGCACTTAATCGATGAGATATATGAGAGAATGGTTGAAAAAGAAACCAAAGCATGTTTAAAAAAGGATTTTCGTACTATTTTCTTTTTTGCATCTATTGACTAGATGTATAGAAAAATAGCAGTTTTATCGGAAAAAATAATTATGATGTAAAATTTTCGATTCCGTCATATACAATTTTCAATCTGGCTAACATTTTTATAGATTAGGGTAAAACTGTGTGGGTATAATATTATGAACGGAAATTTTCGTTGTATCAAAATTTAGATTTTTAGCATTTTAAGCTGAAAAGGATGTTATATATTAACAACCTAATTAATAATGGTCTTTTATTCTGATAGAGGTGTGTATTTTTAAGAATTTAGAAACTAAGTTATCTACCGGAAGTTATCTAATGAAAACTTTATCAGGGAAAATGAAAAATGTAAGAAATCAAAAATAAAAGTCTGCGGCGGGAGGAAGTTCCGTAACATCCCGGTTTATAGTGCTGCCCCCACAACATCCGGTGAGCGTTGCAGTTTTAGCGGAAGTTGTGCACTTTTTTCATGCGACATCCGGTCTCTTGTGTCGCTTCTTTCACCAAATGATTAATGAGGCGAATTTCCCAGATAACTTCGGGAGATAAAACCGAATGGCCCATAAAGAACAAGCCACTTGTTTAACGAGGAAGATTCATGGCTTTACGTCACCAGGCACAATATAACGGATATAAAACATAATATTATTCAACGCTCACTTATGTTTTTAGCTAGCAAATCTTTAGAACATTAAATTCATACAATCAGGAGAATCGCTAAAATTTACTCCTGCGATTTCTTTTATTTATGAATAAAAACAACATTTTCTAATTTTTCATGTTATAACCAATAATAGAAAAAACGCATAAAAAAATAACTGGTTTTATATCTTAAATATTATCAAATTATTGATAACCAGCAGGCTGATTAAAATTAATTAAATACGTTTTATTACTCGCTACAAAATGTGTGCCAGTTTTACATTTTTCAATACCGTATTTAAAAATACAAAAGTATGAACTTACTTGGAACTTTGGATTGCGAGAGGTAGAATCAGGTATGCTTCCAAGAATAACAAAAGTAATTTAGCTTCCCGCCTTTGTAAATTCTCAAACCCGCGAAGAAAACAAGGGAAAAATAAATTAACATCTTTTTGAATAATGCCTCAATTCTTGGGCAGAACAAGAAAAACAAAAATAAGTATTCATACTGATTCAGACATATTTTTGAATAAATAACAGTTGCGGTCGTAAATAAAATTTGTCTTGACCTAAATATTCATTAAAGTGACGGTTTTGAATGATAAATAGGAAAAGAAAAACAAAGAATTTTCAACTTTAAACGCGCATTTTTTTTCCATTTTGTGAATATATATTATATTGCCTTTTTAAAAATATATTTCATTAATTAAAATATTTTTTCTTTAATTTTAATTTCAGAATTTCAGAATACCATCGAATATACTTTAAATATTTTTTAAAATTTAATTCTTCTATATCTTTTGAATTACTTCAAATTCTGTTTACGGATTATATTCATAAAGTTCGTAAACGAAAACTGCTTATTGAAGGAGTAATCAATCTTCTTAATTTACGAGTTTTTTGATTATCAATCATTAGGATTGATTACTTGGTGAAGGAGAGTATTTTGTTATTTTGTCTAAATGAACTTTAAAAATGAAGTCTAAACAACAATCTGAATTTAAGACCTTTTACAGTTTAGTGTAAGGGGTAGGCGCTGCATTTAACGATATAAAAATATAACATGAATTAGGCTAAAAAAAGTATCCACTAAAATGCTGGATCAAATTAATCTATTTACTTTTTACTTTCAAGTAATTTTATAATTAAAATACACTCCGCTGTACCGGAGTAACTATTACATATTTAGTGTCATATGCAAGATAAGGTGCTGATATGGGAATGAATTAATGAAAATGAATATTTCGATATGCAGACACTGAGGGATCGTAAGGGTGGCGGCATCATGATTTTTTTTTGACTTGATCGATGCTATCGCCCTCTTGACTTAACTTCACTTGGAAACCTTGGCCCTGCAATTTGCTTATGCATGAGCAACAGCAAAAATTTAAAGTCCTGCATAAAATAGCGTGACTGTCAGAGAGTCCTCGAGGACTCTATAATAGTCGCGGGTGGATGTGGGATCGATCCCTCAGTTCATATTATGAAACAAATAACAATAATTTTTATCACATTTATCATCAATATGAGCAAATAGAGGTCATAGAAAAACGAATTGATACTTATTTCTCGTATGAAAATAAAGTTCTTCACATTGACCAAAACAAATACATGTAATTAAAATAGTCGTATAAATATCTTTGATCAAAACGAAATTCTGTCAGCAATAAGTTCAAAATATGATGAAAATTATTACATTTTAAAAAGTAGACTCAATTTTGCATTCGAAAACATAATAATGTAATAAATAAATTCAGCCTGCTTCATTTCATGCCAATCATGCTTTTTTTATACAAGCCACAGATCAATAGGGGATGGGAGGGAAAGGAAAAATTCTGTATAGAAGATAAAACTTGCAATATGATAGGTAAGCCCGAAAAGAAGTTAATCCCTGCTGATTGCGGTTTCGATATTTCCCGTATTCTATTTGAAAATAGTCTACACTCTCATAAATACAATGTCAAAATATGGCTGCGAAAAAAATTAAGGATAACCTATGTATACACTTTTCATATTCATGTAAAGAAATACTTTCTTCAGCGCCATCTGTGGAGTGGGTGATTAAGTGCAGGGCCACTGCTTTTACAACAGATGTAAGTCAACATGGTTGGTAAAGCAGTAAGCTGTAATCTGTTACTATAGAGATGGAGTAATAGTGTAGTTAGTGATAATTGGTTGATGTTAATATTTAAGACTAAAATAATTATAGTAAAAGACTTTTAATATCGTTTCTTTGTTTTGCAGAGAAACCATATTTTCTTATATTCATATACTTAGTTCTGAATCCAAATCTAATCCTTTCCATACTCAATACCTGTCTCCGTATAGTGCAAGGCATTAGTGGCCGCTAAAGTTGTTCCGTGTAATATTATGATAACTGCAAAGCTGGTACAATATTTGCTGTTTAGACACCCAGTTTACAGCTCGTACTAACTAACTGTGAACGCAGTACTCCTAAATAGGCTTATCTCGTGCGGCCAACACACTCAACGAGATGTATGGAATTATAAACATTATAACAAGGGATTACAGGAGGTTTATGAAAAGTATTTTCGTGTCTAGACTGCTTTATTGGGGGTGGTTTAGACATCCTAACGGAGTTACAAACAAGGGTTGTTTTAAAATATTGCCCGTTTTGACGCAATAAAATGACATACAGATATTTATAATGGATTTGTGACTATTTATGATGAATTTGTGACTATTTATAATGGATTTGTGACTATATAAATTTGACCCACATTTTAAATTAGTGCGTATACATATCGACGCCTCCTACGTATAATATCGTAACCTACAAAATGCGATTTTACAGGAGGAGCATTTAAAAATATTTTCGTTCATATGCATCAAAAAAGCCCTTATTATTGGCATAATATTTTTTTTGTTTTGGTAGAATTAAAGGTATGGTTAAATACAGACAAAATCCACCAAAAACTCAAAATCGACGATTTGTGGGTTACGATATTATAAGTAGGAGGCGTCGATACAACATTATTTAAACGTGGATTTTACATAAAAGATAACTAAATTAATGTATTTTACTCACAGAGTGAGTTTCATTTTGTTAAAATTTCCCGAGCCGTCAAATTGAATATTTAAAGCGCCCTTGAGGGACATTTATACGAAAACGGCGCTATATAAATTATCCATAATAGTATTAATTATAATCTTCATTCAATAAATGATCACGATTCACTGCACTTGGTTTACCAATGCAATGCCCTGTGCACCATTTGGTGTTAATAAGGGAAAGTAACAGTAGCACTATGATATTAATTACAAAAACATGGAGTTAGTACTACGTACGTAGGTACTTCCTTAACTATTTACTGCATAATTCAGTATGGTACTGGATTGGAATATTTTCGTAATTTGTGTTTTTTTTTTAAAATAAATCTTGATACTATTCCAGAAGGAGTTTAAATCTCCATATTACTTTTGAAAAATTATAATTGATATTCTCTGAAAATTTTGGAAAAAAAACTAAATTCATAATGGATTATGGTTAAACTGATTACGATCGCCTACAAGGTTTCTAATAATTATTATTATGACTGGTTACTATTTCTCATACAACTTTTGAATAGATAGTTTTCAAAGGAAACTATAATGCTAAAGATTGCCGAAGTAGGGTGCAGGTCTTCCATTGGGGTGGGATGAGGCTAAGCCGAATGCTGTGCACAATTATATTTTGGCGTTAGGCCAAAAGTCATTAGTGCTGGGAACTGGAGATAGCTTGTGTGAGAAGAGGAGGGTTATAATAACTCATCATCGATAAAACCTACCCAGAGATACGTAAGGAGCTTTGCGTCAAGAGGGAAAAAGGGAAAATTTACTATTGTATTTTCATGATTATTTCTATTCTTACAAAATAAATCATTTTCATCAGTAAATATTTATAACATACCTACAGTTTTAACATTTACCTAAAGATAAACATGAGGATAATAGCTTTCTAATTTTTATGCTGTATTTAAATAAAAGCTGAGAGCTGTAACCTAGAGTATTTCTTTTGTTTTGTTCTGAAACTTCAGAATATATTTGTATCTTGAACGTGATTCATTACCTTCCAAGTTAATTAAATTCTGTTTATTCGCCTTCTACTTCGTTTATGGGAATTTGGTTGAATAATTTCCATTTTCCTAATATCCAGTCAAAGATGCGTATAAGTATGATAAATGGCAAGTTGATTTCGACGGTGAATTAAAATGGATGACATGTGTGAGATGTTTCTTGTGTAGCATCGTGGCTTATACAAGCCTGGAGATTTCCATATAGAAATGATGAAAGGATTAACGAGACACTTCAAATTGAAGACTAATGAAGTGAGAAACCTACCACAGCTATATAATCTTCTTCTCACTGTGGTGTATTTCATGTAATTACGTGGTAAATACAGCTCAACGGAGACGTATATGAAACTTTTCATTGGGAAAACGTAATCATTCATAAAAGCCATTGGCGAAATTAATCTGTTGCTTTGAAAGCGTTAAAAACGTTTTGAAGCTATAAAGATTTATATTTTTGACAGATTTGACGAAGGAGCAGAGGTTCCTAACCGGTGTACCACGGAAGGTTTAGAGTAACAATAATTTATTATTAAATCACTTTAATGATTAAGTAAGAAAACATAATAATAATTATACTAGAAGTTGGCTTGAAAAACGTAATGTGAATTTTAAAACAACTAAAAAGTGAGGAAGTATGATCTGCTTTTACAATATATTAATTAGGAAAAAGTACATAAATTAAATAATACTCGTAGGTGCGGAATTTTTGTCTTCATAAACAGTGTTTGGCACAAGAAAGATAAATAAACGTGTTGGAAGGTGACCTTTGCATTTTCTAAATAATGTATTCAAATTACCCTGAGAAAACGAGCAGAAAGAAGCAAGTTTAAATGAAGCAACATTTCAAAATGTAATTTCATTATAAAATCTAAGATCCCTTCAAAGTTCGCAGTATAAATAATCACGGAAAAGGGGTTAGGAGCAAAAACAAGGCGAGCACCTCAGCCAAAAAACCGGCAAAGAAAAGGGAAGATGTTGTCTTAACTTTTAGCTTGGGCAGTCAGTTGGGGTTAGGCTGGAGAGATAAGGCCCCATCCCTTCCCACGGATGGGAACATAAATCTCTGACAAAGTTTTCTAGCGCGTCTGCCCATTATTCTCCACGGTACGCACGGAGAAGAGTATTCCCGGTGACGCCTCTCTCTGAACAGACTTTTCTTTAAAGCACAGTTTTTTACATTCATAGTGCTAAGAAACCCAATCACGGAGAGAACAACTTTAAAAAAAACACGAAGGATGAGAAAAGTTTGGAATAGTTCGTGGTGTAAATATGCATTATTTTCTATTTTAATGCACAATTACATTCTACAAAACAACTAAGCATATTTTAAAAAGCTCGAGCTGCCGTTGTTGTCACGATTAACCTTGGAAATGTTTTTTTAATTCTTGTCAATCAATCCTTTTGATCAAATATGTTTTTTTGAGCGTATAATAAAATAAACCCTGTTCGCTCGCACCTCTCCTGCTGAGTTAGACATCTAGGTTGGCCAAGACTGCGGAATTTTTTTTATTTTTTATTTTTATAAAAAGAAACAATGAGCTCTTATGATGTACTCAAAGATTACAATTTCGAGCTGCTTTCCAAAAGTCGGAATTAACTGTGCCAGAAAGCAGGAAACAAGTCTTGTGAAGTGGGATCAAGGGTTACATCTTTAGATCGCAGGTTCGATTCAAATCGATGTCAAAACGAAATATTTTTTTCAATGTGGTTTTTCTACAAGAATAATGCCTATTTCATGTGTGATACTTTAGACTGGCACTGAAACAAAATACTGATCACCTTGCACTCACGTAACAAGTTATCAAGATTCATTGCACTTAGTGCACCAATGTGGTGCCCTATGCGCCATTGAGTGCGTGTAAGGGAAGGAAATATTAGTTACACGTCAAGTGCCAAGTACATTGATTTTTCCTAGGTATAATCAAATCACATTAAAATAATATCAAAAATATTTTTAAAAAGAAAAACTAAATTTGACAAACCGGCCATACCGTGCGTGTGAGGGGTTAATGCGAGCTGTTTGCTGCTTGAATCGCCAACACGGCCGAACGCTCCGTTCCTTTACACCGCCGCAGTTTCATACAACTTACTTAGCACACACAATCTGGTCTCTGACGATCGCCATTTGCCAAACACGGGATAGGTCTGTGTAAATATTTAAAAGGAACTAACAAAATGGCGAGCCGTTTATAAAACCGAGAAAAGGCATCGACATGACAGATAAAAATGTATAAATTAAAGTTTTTCATCAAGCCAATGTTAGAAGCACTTACTTTGTGGAAACTTTGTTTATAAAAACTATTTTTATTTTTTTTATTAATCCTGCTCTCGTAGACAAATTACTGGATTATACCCATGCTGGGCTGATATCAGATATTTGATATCCCAACAGAGACAGAGACACTCTGGAAATGAATGTGGGTTATCTAGGCGTTTACAGGGCTTATGGCTTATGACTGGTTAAAAATATAAAGCAAAACAAAAAATTGGAGTGACATCTTCAGGCGTCTTCTAGAGTAAGTAATAAAGCTCGGTAGAGCCTTACCTACACTAATAAAGATGATTGCCAAAAAAATGCTTTACAATCTTCTCAACAGCACGAGAACACCAGCATAGAAAAATTCTGTAAAGCGGAACGACGAAGACGATTTCAATATAAAGTAGTTCCAAAATTTGTCATATATGGTTATCAGATGATGGGCGGAATGGGAAATGTTGTAGTACGTCAAGTGGCCACTTAACCCAGCCAATGACAGGTCATAAGCCCTGTAAACGCCTAGATAACCCACATTCATTTCCAGAGTTTCTCTGTCTCTGTTGGGATATTAATAATATCTGATATCAGCCCAGCATAGGTATAATCCAGTAATTTGTCTACAAGTATTTGTATTCATTTCAAAATGTTGTTAAAAAGATTTACTGGTTAAAAATATAAAGCAAAACAAAATCCTGTTCTCGTTTGCGTTATATTATTATAGCAATTTGAATATAGGTTCCATGCTGACTCATGGAGATAAAAATTCTAAGATGTATCGCAGGGAAAACTCTGAGAGACAGAATTAGAAACAACGAAAGTCAAGCAACTTGCGATGTCCAGGATGTTGTCAGGTGACGAAGAGAAAGAAGAAGAAACTGGCATGCACACGTAGAGAGAATATACGAGTAGAATAGTCAAATCCGTGATGCATCTCTGCCCACTTCCTGGACGACCTGCAAAAAATGGAGGGACAGCTGGGAGTCGACTGTTTGTCCGCCTCGTAGTGTAACGGTAGCGCGTTGTGCTGTCATGCATGAGGTTGCGGGTTCCCGGTTCGATTCCTGAGAACTAAAAAATTATTTCAATCTTCTTTTTACATAAAAATAATTCATATGTGATAGCTAAGACTGGCGCTGAAGCGTAAGACTGATCATCTTGCCTTCATGTAACAAATTATCGAGATTTGCTGCACTTCTGTATCAATGCAGTTCCCTATGCACTATTGCGTGCGGATAGGAAGTGTAATGAATATTTGATGATAATGAAAAACTAGTTTATTGGCCTAAACTGAAACTATTTTTTATTAGTTAGAAATATAATAATTAATCTCCACAGATGATCCTATAAGAATATTAATATAATATGTAAAAATAACCATGAAAGATTCTGAAAAATTCACTACTCTTCAAACCTATTCATTACCATCCTGCGTAAATTTTGAGGATAAGGAAGGTAATGAATTTTGCGTAATTTTTCACCAATTACTCATAAAATTATAATATCAAAAAAAAAAAAAAACTTACTAATAATGATATTAAACAAATATTTGACATGACACGTTTTCCAATTTCGTTGGGTTGCAACTCTCTCAGCAGGAAAAGTTGGCATATTTGAAACTCTTATTAAGATAGCTGTCATTTGTCTTGACAAGGAAAGGGGTGCCAGTTACTGGCATAATGTGGCACGCGGATGGGATCTCATAAAACCGGCTTGAGGTATTCATATCGAAATCTCGCTAGATTTACGTGCTTACCCGTATGAAGCAGCCTAAACATTAAGGGAAAAACTCATTCCATGGGATGACTGTTAAAATGTCGACAGATAATCATATTTTAAAAATACATTCACACGAAAAGGCTGATAATTTGGACTACGAAATTATGATTTTTTTTTTCCCCACATAAACAACGTTATCACGGAGCTGATGGATGCGGGCCTGACGTGGGAAGAGGCGAGAGAGCTGGCTGGCGATAGGGTCTTCTGGAGGGATCAAGTGATGTCTACATGCTCCACATAGGATTGAACGTGGTGAAAAAAGAAGAAGAAACAACGTTAACAAAAATCACTTCTTGTTTCTTACCTTTATTTAATAAAAATGATCAAGATACACTGCACTTGGTGCTCCAATGCAGTGCCCTATGCACCGTTAGGTGTGATAGGGGAAAGTAGTAGTGATAATAGTGTTTCAATGATATTTACTTAGGTACGTCGTCGTTACGTAAATAAATTTTCACAAAAATCTTACTCTAAAGTAAAAGCGGTAACACTAATTTATCAAAACTTCAAATAAAAGTAATTAGTGTTATGTTATATAACTGTTAACTATCTTACGTAAACATAAGTAAAAATCTGCCGGTAGGGTAAAACCTTTTCGCCGCTATTACGAGATTACTTTCCACGTGATAAAAAAGTTTGGAAAGTAAAAGGTGAAAACTTACTTAATACATTCAGAGTGAATGGGTTACAAAACTTTCTACGCGTAAAGACGTGTTTGGGTTTGAATAGATTTACGCCCCCAGAGATTTTTGCAACAGAAGTAATTTTCTTGCACTCACAACAGTTATATAAAGTTACTTATTTGCCAACCATTAAGAAAGTTAGACCTGTCAAAAAAATTTTGTAATGAGGGGTAATTAAATAATTTCTAAATAAATAATAGATGAGACTGGTGTTCACAAGAAATATTTCTGTTTAGGCATGGTTTGACTCATTTTATTTATTTATTTAAATGTCGTATCATAAATACAAACTTAACTTTTTTCCGTCTTTTAAAGCCATAATCTTTGTTATGACCCTACATTATGTAGGTACTATTTAATTAAGAATATGATATTTAACAGCGCTCAAGAAGATATACGATGTGAAAGAAATATTAAAGGCAATCCTATATTCCATTCATTGGTTTGCGTACAAATCAAAAAATTTAATCCACTTTCTGAATTCAAAAATCAATCGCTCCTATTATTAATTAATTTATTGGCACAAAGAATTTTAACATAACCAAAAATATTATTGTAATCACTGTCGCCTTTTATTGATGAGTACAGAAAACTACATCTTTGAAGAAAAGTGGGTAGGTTAATTAAGTGGAATTATTTACATAGTTTTATAGCATTTCATTATCTTTCTACGTAATGGCAATAATTAGTATCAGCTTTATGTCAACCACGAATTTGACCGATTACCTTTATTTTTATTATATTCAGAATACTTGTCATATTACAGTATGCCAATTTCTAGATCAAGTCTACTATATTTATTATTGGTATTGAATACCAATTTCGTAGAGTTTTTGTAAACCTGTTAATTTGACGTGAAATAAAAATATTAAAAATTATCAACAAGGACTCGTAGGAAATCAGTGAACTCTTCTACTTTCCAACCTAAGACATTAAAAACAGATCTAGATGCCTTGGATCTGGACAGAATTGGCTATAGTATTATTTCCTAGTGAATAAACATTTGATTTTTTTCATTAGCCTAGCGCATGCAAACATGGGAAAGGCGGGATACTGCCATTATTATATTCCATACAACTCTGTTGAGTGAAAGGGCAAAGGAAAGAAGACCCAGCAAAAGGAAAAGCCATAACAATAACATAAACCTCACTCATAAGACGAAACGCGGTCGCCTTACCCGCGGCAGATCCTCCGTACAATATTAGTTCTAAGATATCTTACTGAAACACAGCACTAAGGCAATGGTTTTGTTTATAAATTAAAATGATTTATATTTCTTCTTCGATAATTAATTAAATTCTTTCTTATTTACTTCAATAATTTTAATCTGCTGTACAACTTCTACTATATCGTTTACCCGCATACAATGGTGCATAGTTTGTTACATCAAGGCACGATAATCAGTCTTACGTAGTACGATTCAGCCCCTGAAGCCGGGAATCAAACCCTCGATATTATGCATGGTAGCCCTAATCGCTATCCACTACACCGGAGATGATGGATGGGAGGAGGCGGTAGAGTTGTCCGGCGGTAAGGTCTCCTAGAGGGATCTAGCGATGTCCACATGCTCTACATAAGAGCGGACGTGGTGAAAGAAGAAGAGGACGTTTGTTTGAAATATCGGAGACGGCCATGTGATCACGATTCCTCTCAACCCCGACTGATATATAGAAGTTAGCATTTCAGATCGGATCCTTCATGTCGATACTGCGAATATTACGGGTATCTCCGTCTCTCTCGCCCCTAGCGTCACGCCTGTTTACAGAGGAGACAAAGGAATCCATATAGGGAGCATTCCTTTAGGAACACGTAATTTGAAGGAAATCTATTGTCGGTATGGTAAACTTGCTTTGTACGAATCTTATAGGTAAACAGAATACGGGTAATAACAAAATGGCTTCCATGAATATCCTTGGATTTAATATTAAAATTATAATACTTATTTAGTACTAATCGTATTGCCCATGAATTAAAATACTTTTGTTATCTTATAAGAAGGTTCTAAATTAAGTTTAAAGTTTTGCGTAAAAATTTGAAAACATGAAATCGTGAAAATCACATTAAAATAAATATTGTGTATTGACCACCATTGGGAATCAAACCCACCTTATCATGCATAGAGCCCAACGCGCTACCGCTGTACTACGAGTCGGACAGAAATAATTGATTGAATAATAAAAAAATAAGAATAAAATATTTGATTATAAAATAAAAAAAAGAATATAGGTGCCTAGCATAAACAAACATCAGGATCGAATTCATTACTATGTATGGAAAATCATTGCCTTTAGCATACGATAATTCCTTCGCTTCGTCTCAGCAATGATTTTCCATACAAAATGATGAATTCGGTATCGAAATTAGTTTATTCCACCAAGAGCCAATAAACAATATTTGGGTTTAAATTGAAGAAAATATCCAATATAAAAACTTGCTTATACGTTTCTCCGTAAAAAAATTTTGCTTATACATTTCTTTTGCTTACGTGAAAAATTTGCCTTTTTATTGTTTTGTTTGATGTAAAAGGTAGATAAAACACAATTATAATTTGCTGTCTGTAACAACCGAACGAATAACTATACCCAGATATATTCAGTTGATAGAATTGAGTAGCATTATTACCGAAACTGAATAAACACAGAAATATAAAGGACTTCCGTGACGGTACATATTTAATGAGATGAACGTGACGAATAATTGAAATCCGTTTAACCATGTACAATTATTGTTATATCCAGTGTAAATTATAGAAGAATAAATTATATCGTACATAAATATAGTTTGAAATATAGGACTCCCTAAAGCAAAATAGTTATTACACATAATATATTATAATACATCTACTGATAAAACATGCAATTTCTTAAATCAAATACACAGTTTCAATGTTGTGCCAATAAGCTGCTGTTCTGTAAAAAAATATTTTAATTTATTTACTTGCAAAAATTTAATACTACAAAGTGAGTGCTTTTAAACATGTTTTCTTGTAAAAATCAAAAGCTGCGTTTTTTGTACTATTAAGTAAGATTCGAGGCTTATTTCGATGAACAAAAGTCTGCATAAAATTTGGTCCACCAACAATGGTCATCATTTCGGAATAAACAAATACAACACAAAGCATGTCCATTGACATATTTTACTGCTTTAGAACAAGCAAATCATCATTGGATTTTATCCACGGGGACAATATAATTTGCAGTTTGTATGGAAATTGTGCGCAAATATATGCGTATCACTCTACTTCTGGCAAATTCCTATCACGTCATACATTTGTTTCCGTTTAGTTTAACATCCGTTTCCGGGCAATTATTTTCACGGTATGGTGCGTCGACTAACGTGATCTCTACAACGCGGGGGTGGCAATTGGAAAAAAATTCATAAAGCTTTAGTGTCTCTTTCTCTCTGTCAATGAAAGCGGATTTCTATCGGAATTGAATGGGAGGGTCGATATTCTAAAGGGCTTTGTGTATGTGAAAAGAACCGCGAATAAAGTAGAGAGGAAGTCGACGATTTCATAGATTATTTGGTTTTGTAAAAGGCGCAACTTTATGGATGGCTTTTTGACTCCCCAATATAGTTTAAGGGTGGATGTTTTAACTCCAAGTCTTTTTAAAACGACTTGGAGATAAAATAACCTGTATATATATGTAGTTACTTTCATTTCTATACAACTATTTGCAACACTAAAGAAAAACATTATCTTGAATGAGTGAATTAAGACTCTCGGCATTAAGCATCTTCTCTGTTATTCAGTTTAATGAAATTTTACGATTGGAGCCGTTTTAAAAGAAATTTAGGAGTGGAAATAAAACGCGCTCTTCAGAACTCAAGAAGCGAGGAGTGAAATAAGACATATCCGACACCGTGGCTCGAGTTTACCTCAATAAAATCAACCGGCCAATAAAACCCAAAACTTTTAATGAAAGTAAAGAGATGTCTCCCTTATCTTGGTTTGCGTACTATTCCTGTGTGTATTTCTTGTATGTAAAGATATCTGCTTTATACAACTCGAAATAGTGGGAATATCTCCATATATATATAGGAATACGTAGTTATTAATCACATTAAAATGGCATCTCATATCATATGTAGGACTTTAGATATTTAGTGTTACAAGTCATCCTACCTGGCGGACCTATTTCAAGCGTCCCCTGCCGCACCCTTTCCACATCCTTACCAACAACAAGTCATACGCAAAATACCCATAGAATTTTTACCCCTAAGGATGTCCCACCTCTGCACCCGATTCCGACAAACTCCGAAAAAAGCTCATAGTTGCCCCTGTTTGCAAAGAAATCGGGATTCGATGATGGCCTCATGACCTCAGTCATCCCGTCCAATATGGATTCCTCCTTACAATCCTCCAGTAGTGGGCACCTCCAAAGAATGTGTTCCACGGACTGCTTCGGTGCACCGCACGCACAGCCAGGATCCGCCACCAGGGTGAGCTCGTGGAGCTTTCCCCTTAATTCTCTATAACCCGATACTATCTGGACCACATGGTCACCCAGGTCATTGTTACATCATCATCATCCGATTGTTACATCATCATCATACCATGTCCGCTCCCTATGAGCATATGGAGCGAACTGCCTCCAAGTCAAGCGATCGGCCGCCAGTACCCGCGCATCCTCCCAGGTTGGGTCCATTCCCGCAGTCCTGACGCAAACTGCCGACGGATTGTCAACACCGGACTTTCAGGACGCCAAGTACCTGATGCCTTGTAAAATAGAAAGCATAATGTTACATGTGGTCTTTTCAAGACTGTGTTACTAAAATAAAGACGAATTAAGCCATAAAACTTTTTGATTATTAGTTTTGTAGGATTATCCGAAATATGTAATCAAGAAATTTAATTCCAAAAATGGGTTAGATAAATAAATAGTAGTTGGTACATTCTACAGAAGAAAATTGAAACAATCGATTTGTCAGACTAGGCCGACAGTTTTAGGTACCTATTTATTTGTCTAAACGACTTAATCTCCATTGGTTTTGTTGACAAAGTACGACAATAATCCTCAAATGGAGCTGCAGCAATAAATGAGGTTGTCTACGAGGATATTAAACGAAGATTTGAAATCGAGTCTAGGATTTTCTCTGCGGCAAATATTTTTGTTTGTCCAGCATGCTTCGCCAACCTCACACCTATTGTAGAAAGGGAAAGACCCATCAGGGTGGGAGGTATAAATATTTCGAAACGATCGAGGCCTTTTCTCGCTTTTTCCGCATTTTGTTTACTGTTGGGGGTAGTGAGGTTTATCTGTTTTTACTTTACGCCCCTATAAACTACCCCGGCGTATTGGACTCTACGCCATTTTTGTTTTCTAGTATTTATTTTAGCTTTAACTCTGTCGGCCGGAAGTCGAGGTGGAAGTGTTTGAAAGATCCGGAGATAAGTGCAATTTTATGTCCAGAGCGAGCATGACTACAACTTTAAGTGCCTGACACCATTTTATGTATTTATCTGTTGAATCATTGTAGATTAATTCATATAATTAATTATAAAACAAAAATACCAAAGTCTACTAGGGCGGGGTTAAAACGAATGTAATTTGATGTTATTTGCTTTATTCAAATTCTATAACTAAATAATTTGTGTACAGCTTATACGCCACATGGTGTAGTGGGAGCGCGTTTGACCACGGTTAAGTCGAGGGTTCGCTTCCCGATCTGATCAATATAAAGTATTTATAAAAACGCATTTTTTTTCAAATGATTTATTTGTACATTATGGCATTAAAGCGTAAAACTGATAGTTTTACTTTCATGACACTAAAGTATTAAGATTCACTACATGTGTAATCTTGATAATATGATAAATGAAAACAAGAAGATCAGTCTACGCTTCAGCAGCAGTACAAGGTAATAAATAAATAAAAAGAAATATAGTATAAAAAAAACACATTTTTATTAATATTTCATATTGACCCAGTGCGTTGCATCGGAATCGAACCCGCGACCCCTTTTAGATAACCCAACGCGCTATCCACTACGCCACGTGGCTGAATAAATTTAAGCTTCTTATATAATCATGTTGCATTCTATTATTTCAAAACGAATTATAATATAAGTATATATATATATATATATTATAATATGGCGTAAAAGACGTTAAAGTATTCTTATTTGTGTTTCTATATTATATAGACAGCCAATTATTGTGGCTTAATCCATGGGATTAGGGTGAGCTTAATTATGTCAAGAGGTGAATATCTTTATAGAGGTTATTGATTAGAATACATCCCGGCGCCACGACGTCGGCGGTGGTGATCGCGACGCCGACGCCAGCATCCCACAGCTGACGTAAGTAGAAGTTCGCTAAACTCACAAATAAGCTCAGTAATTGCAATGAACGATGAATCAAAATTATCTTAACGTGGTTATTATGTGATTATTTAAAATTTATTATTATAACTACTTACTTATTGAAAATAGTTCTTTGAAAAAATACAAATATGTTTTTAAAAAAATAATTATATAAATCAGAAATACATTAATTTTAAAAATTAACCAAAATCCTATAAAGGAAAAGCCAGTTTGTAGGTATACATAAAATGTTTGTTGTGATTTTTATCTTTTTTATTCTCTTGGAAAGCAGACAAGCAAAATTTTCTTGTCATTAAATCATTCTTTTTCGAAGATTAAAAATAAAAAATAAGAAGAGGATAAATATAAAAATATACGAAACTACTACTTCTACTACTTTCCCTTAACCGCAAAAAATGGTGCATAGGGCACTGCATCGGTACACCAAGTGCAGTGTATCTTGATTTTTTTTTTTACTACAAGAACGTAAAGATGATGTCATAGCTTCAGTACCAGTCCAAGGTATCACATATATATATGAAAATAACTATATTAAAATCGGCACATGAAAAACATAATGAAATGAAAAACTTGTAAAAAGGTAAATGTACTAGTTTATATACTATTATTATTATTAAAAAATAATTTTTTTTTGCTGTAAGCATAAAACCTCTGTTAATATCGGTCATCCTTTACGAACATCGGTCCATATCATCACCATAGATATATGGATTAGTAGAGTTTGTGGATCCCACAAACCTCAATCAAACTGAAAAATCAATCATCAGCTCCCATGCGTCTTCTTAACAGGTCCACGTCCCACAGTTTTGTCGTAAATCGAAGACGAATAGCCAACAGAATAGCAAACATCCAGGATGCAAGTTTTCCGTTATTTAGATTTGGTTACGAAATTGGGTTTCTGGTCTTTAATAAGCTAAAATTTACCATGTACAAAAAAGTATTTTAAATATTAAGTTCTTAGATTTATTACATTTTGAAGGTTTCATTCAGGTTTCATATTTTAGAGGTTTCATTCGGTTTCATGTTTTAAATGTTTCATTCAGGAGCTATCTTAAGTTTTTTCACGAGTTGTTTAAGTCAATTTATCTTTTTATCGTCGGTATATTGAAATTGTAATGATTAGTTTGCTAAATTTATTTAACGAATTTCAGATAAACTTGTAACATGGTTAGTTGTGTTCCGACTCCTTGTACCGGCGAAATTGGAATTCCTTACCTAAGTTAAATTAAAGATTTGTTACTATAAACGTTTATAAAAGTTTCGCTTAAATTGTTTACACAGCATTATTACGAAACGTATAAAAGTTTGCGCTTGTAAAGCTGAAAGGTGGAACTGTACATAACTACACCGAAGTAAGTTTTAAAAAGAAGTTTTTAAAATTATTTGGAAAGCAGCACTGTAGAAATATAAGAAAAAGTTGTATATAATCATTATATTTAATGTATTTTTTTAAGTGACACCATTTGTTTATATTTTCGTATTCTTTTGCGAGTTGAGGAAGAAATTACTAAGTATACTTTTAAAAATAACATTGCTATTTTTTTAGTGCTTCTGGAAACAATTCTCCTCCAAAGCGCCTCCATCATGCCTGTTCTCTTCTATTGCTGCGAGTCATTGCACCTAACTAGGGCCCAAAATATTAGATTTCTGGACAAAGGTAGCGGATACGGAATAATTATGATGATGACGGAAATATCATAGAAATGTAAAAACTCTAAGTCTGTATTTAGAATAAAAATGTTCGAGTGAAATACTTAGTTCTTAATTCTTATTGATTAGTTTTTGCAAAAAAAAAGGAATTTTCAATGAAACTACCTGAAATTCCAATATATATTTATTTTTTAATATATTTATACATTTACAATATGAGGAAATCGCGACCCTACTTGCTATATATTTGTCCGTGTAAAGTCGGGACGAGTTAGTCAAAAAAATTTTTTTTCATACCTACCTACAGCTACGGTAGAATGAAGTTGATGGGACACTAAAAATGCTAAGAACCTTAGTTTAACCGCCTTGTAAAATTGAGCTTATCTAGCCAGGCCAACGCAAGATGTTAACTTTATGCTAAAAACGCTGACTAGGCATCTTCTGCATTTTTATGATAAATATTACAAAAGCTGACGGAGGGACTGCGGCTGATTATGCAAACGCAACACTCTGTTAGCAAAACAAACTCATTTGCCGTCTTGTCTAAGTAAGGAGTTAGCTGAATTATTAATTACCGGAAGTAAACTTTAAAGGGAGCAAACTGAGCTTTAGCAAGCTTCACGCGTTGTCACCCCTGCACAGCGTTTCGGGACAACCCTCAATAGACCTTTCCTCCACCAACCCCAGGGCAAATATTCACCAAAATGTGACGGCGTTTCTCCCCCCACTTGGTCGCAGATTGCTGACCGTTTCTAATAAAGATGTCGAGGGAAATACACACTTCATCGTTCCGAAGCAATTTGTGGTGAGTTATCTCAAGGGTTAGGAGGCAATTTATCACTTTGGGGCAGATTGTATTAAAATTGCTGTAACGTTTAGAAAAACGTCCGGTTCTAGCATAAAATTCGCATCAGTTAAGTGTTTAAATTTGTGCAGATGAATCCCAATACGAAATACATATAATATGTAAAATATCGTACAATGCCAGAGTTTTAATACTCTTTTGTAATGTCTTAGAATCACATTATTTTTATTCATCAAATAACTTTACCGATTTTATTAACAGCATAGCTCATTTCAGACATTTCACATTTTGACTGATATTTTCTTTTCCTTTTCACCATGTTTATGATGTCAATCAACTTCATTTTCTTTAGTGGAAAATCTCGAAACCTCTCTCGGAATGTCATTTGATGGCTTGACATAAAATAAATAACCAGATATGAAAGCACACAAAATTGCTTTGTGGCGAAATTTAACATTTTGAGTATTATATTTTTACGTATAAAAATGTCTCGGTATAAACATTGATCATCGTTACAGTCTTAAGCGTCGTAAATCTAAATCACCAAGAATTTACATATTTTTGATGGTTTGTGTATCTCTTTAAACTAAAGATGCGAAATTTTATTATTATGTTTAATAAACTCAAGTTTATCCCATATTTCTTCTTTAAATTTGTACAAAATACTAAATGATAGAGTGAGTAGTTATACTACAATATATAAATATGAGTTGTAAGCTTATCCTTGAGAATGATCCACAAAATAAAACACGTTTCATATAAGTAAAATGTTTTATTTTATTTACTTTCTTTGTTTAAACATCAATCTGTTGATGAGACAGCTTTTGTTATCTCGGATTATGTTTGAAAACATTATATTCTCCTACCTACCATGTCAATTTCCAATTAATTTCAGGCATGAATTTTTCAAACTCAATGTCTTCGAGTTCTCGAAATGAGAAATGATAATTATTCAAAAAGTCAGTCGGATTCTTTCTGTGGAAACTCATTATAACTGCCGTTCTAAACAAAAAGTCTCATTATTGTCAGTTTGAAATAATACAGAGCGCCACAGTCTAGGTTTTATGTAACGTATTTGAGGAATAAGGCTCGTTTACTGAGATAATTTCCATTATTCCACCCTTAACGCCATAGTTCTATCGAAATAAAATAAAAATAATAGAGTTGTAATAAAACGAGATAAGAAACAGTAAAGCCAGTTTATTTTGTTAAAAGTTATCTAAAGCATAAAAACAAGTAGCCAGAAATTTATTTAAGTTTTATCAAATATCTAAAAACCACCAAATGTGTGTACCCTAAAATAGGGGTTAACGATAAAGAAATCCTGAACGAAATCAATACTACAAAACCATCAAAAGTGTACGAATAACGAAGCTGTTTTTAAGTGCCGAAAGTACCAAAAGGTTCTTATTTTACTATTGGAATAATGTAATATTTTAAATACATGTTTTTTTTTTTCAAAATAAAATCCTTCTGGCGTTATTATGACTTTTTTTGTTGTTGTAGAGAACAGCGAATAAACCCTTTTTGGAATTATCAAATTAATATAACAGAATAGATATATATGCATAAATTAATTGATTAAAACAATTTTTTTTTTTATAAAAAAAACTTCCGTCACAGCTGGACTAATTCGTTGGTTCATACAAGTCGTAAAATAATGGTAATGAGTTTTCGTAGGAATCAGTCGGAGAAAATACAAATATGTTTTTAAAACATCGTTTTCTTTCATAACGTTTTTAATGATAAAATTATTCATTTTAATTCACATTTTGTTTCCCTTGTCGACTATAAGAACGGATTTTCATAATAAAAAGGGATATTAGTGGAAAAATGTACTGTTATTCAAATAACTCGGGAGAAACAGAAAAAAGGTTGTGTTCTTCACAGCTGTTGCATAATTCAAAGATTTTTTAAAAGATTTGACGACTTACGCGGAGTAAGCAACCCCGTATAAAGAATGCATAAGAAACACGGCGATAAATCCATCCTGAATGTTAGACGGGTAGAAGAAAATAGAAACAAACTAGGGGTAGGAGGAATATAAGAGGAAAAAGGTTACGCGAGATCAAATAATACTATGAGAGAGAAACAGAAGACGGTAGATTTATGATGATATTACTAAGCGATGCTAATGCATACTTATTTATGGACTACCTAATGTATTTATGGAGATAATCCTTTCACCCTTTTGTCTTAATAATTGAATACATAAAAGGCTCAAATGATTAATTTGAAGCGAAATATTTTGACTAAGAATGCAAAAGTCTAATTTGGAATCAAGAATAAAATTATGCACAATTAAACACTAATAAATTAATCAACATTGTATCATATTCCTTTATCCGATGCTAATGCAAAGCTTGTGGATTCCACAAACTACCCCCAAGCCAAGTAATCAGCAAAACAGACAACTGAAAGAACATTAAATATTTTTTACGGAATTTTTATGGTACAAAATGTTTTTGAAAGATGAACACAAAGCCTATAAACACGGCATAATTACCTAGAAAACCATTTGCTGGATAAACGTTTTTTTTTCGAAAATCTCAAACTGCACAATATGACTTTTTTGAGCTTCATACTATTTTATAAAACTTTTGCTAACGGTTTGGGTTTAATGTTGTCAAACAAGGAATCGCATAAAATAAATACCACTTGAATAAATTGTTTTCAAGTGCAATCTGCCCATTACGGCTTTTTATTAAAACAAACAAAATAAATTTTAAAACGAAAACATAATCAATGTAAAGTAATATATTCGCTTCTTGATATTGCAATACTTTTATCTTCCTTTCTATATTAAATCGCTCTTATGCAACGGGCATTTTCCAATCAAAAATACTGAAGCTTTTCGAACATCGCTCCACAATTGAAAAAGGAAACTGACAATTTTATTAGCGTCAAATCCAATCACGTTGGTATGACTTCAAATGCATTTTCTATCTTGTTACATAAAATGTGAAGAATAGAAGGAAAGGATAAATTTCCCAGGGAACGAGACTGAGTAAAGTGCAATTTCTTGAAATTCAGCGCCACTGGTAATCCTCATCCTTCACTACCATCCCTAGCGACTGGAGAGGGAAATCACTGTGATGTGAAGTAAAAAGGGGTAGACTATTATTCATTGTAGATACGTTAGGCCTCGTAAATGATTGTCCTTTTGTATTCAGAGTTATTAAATCCTAGAAGTTGTAGAGATGTGAATAATAACAGTTAACGTATAAAATCGATTCATTGTTACACGGCTTTTTTATTGCTTTTTTCTTCAAAACATATTTGGTTCTTCTTCTTCTTAAATTAGACCCAACAGTCTGTATAAGTCTTGGCTATTTGGCTGTGCCTCTTGGAATGTCGACTTATAACTGTCCCTTCATATTTTCGAATGTCATCCAGGAAGTACATAGGCGGCCATGTTATTAAATTTATGTTCTAGTTTTTTTTTCACCCAAATACTAGCTAACTAACCATCGCGCCATTAGGGGAGAGAGGATAGAACGCCATACCACTTTGTCCTGACACACTTCTTTCGCTTCCTCTACATTCATCCATCTTCTCATGCACACACGCTGATTAATTCGACTTTTTGCATGTCCACTTTCAAGTACTTGTCGTACTTGATCGTGCTATGTCTTTCTCGGCCTTCCTCGGCTGCTACATCTAGGCACACTTGTATTATAACTTCTTTTAGCCGTTCTTTTATCACTCATTAGCTCAAATTTACCAAACCATCGTGAAAGCCCTTTCTTAATTTTGTCGGTAATGCTTATCTCAGCTGTAATTTCGACATTTGTACGCCCTTCATGCATAGTTTCTAAATAAATACAAGTTTTTCAATAAATTCAAGAGTTTGTTGATTATTCGCATCACTATTTGAAAATATACATATTCGCCCCAGGTCTTCTCAGCAAATCGACAAAAGCGGAAATGAGAATGAATATATAGAAATGACATAAGACATGGGAGTCGTTTAACGCCTTGGGTCTTTCACCACACAACAGCCTTGTAGGTTAATGAGTTTTAAATCCCTGAGGATAACCAAATTCACAAAAATCTATGAATTAGGGTTAAAGGCTTGTTTTAAAAATGATGGTGACCAAATTGTGTGGTCAGATTGGTCTTTGAGAGACATTAGTAGTACCTATATGATCCAGCCTGCCGAATAGCCTTTGCCTGGTAACAATTAACAGTTGCTGCGTCCGTCGTCTCACCTCTGTATTTCTACGCATTATTTGTTGATTTTTAATAGCTCAACATTTGAATGTGGTCTGATCTAATTGATTTAATCTACTACTTCTACTACTGCTTTTCCTTATACGAATCCAATTGTGCATAGGGCACTGCCATTTGTATACCAAGTGCAATGTATCTTGATCATTTTATTACATGAAGGTGAGATATCACTATTACGCTTTAGAACCAGTCCAAGGTATCACACTTGAAATATTAATATGAAAATCGCACAGTAACTAATATTTCATGTTGACCCCCTACGGTAATCGAACTCTTGAATTAATTTAATCAGTGAATAAAATTCGCAATCTCTTTTATTGAGTCATTAAATTTCAAATAAACGAGCAGTATCTTTGAAATATTCTAATTAAACTGCGCTAAATTTCGCCAAACTTCATAATTCTTGAAATAAATCTAATTTAACAAAGAAAATTATCAAAACTCAGCGCTTCAACTAAGCGAGTTCGCTAAGTACTCATTAGACTACCCAAAAAAAAAAAAATGATCGTAAAATAATAGTGTGATTAAAAATGCTGAAAACGAAAAAACTGCTTCCAAGGGAAATATTTAAGTCTCCGAAAAAAGCGAAAAAAGATCTGAATAATTAATAATACTCTTAAAAGAGGTTCTCTGAAAAATTTTAGCCCTTATAAATATTTAAATGTTAGGGAATATGTAGGGAATAAAACGATTTACATTAAATAAATATATTTGTGAGTTGGAATGAAATATATTAGTAAAGATCTGAAAATTACAAAGCTGTTTAGTTACATTCATCACAAGAAAAAGATAAACAATAACAAAAAAATTAACCGATAGTTGACACCATTGTAGGGACATTTTTTAAATCTGTACATGTAATTCTTGTACAGTAGCTATATACGATTCTGTTTTAATCTATGTACATATATGTATGTGATAAGGGAAAAAACACATTTTCAAATTTTGTACTCGTAACTCATTTGCACTGTCATAATCATTTTACTGAGTAAAAAATTTATATCTTAAGATGTTTTATGTTGTATTACATAAAACGAATGTTTCAAAGATGTAAATATGTACAGTAGCTAAGGGATGATTATACAATTCGTTTTTTAATCCAAAACTGAAAAAAGCACCTGAGGTCAAATTTACATGGGAAATTGGGTCAAAAAATAAATATAGCTTTAGGGTGAAATCTGTGCCTTTTCAAAACAAATGGGTAATTTGTGAAATTTAAAGGAACTTTTAATGAAAACTCGTTATATTATCAAGAAAAAAGATCTTTCAGAATGAATGATTTAACTTCACGTTTATTTTAAAATATGTTTTTTGAAAAATAATTTTTAGACTAATAACATTTTCTCATTGGTTGAATAAAATATGGTCTTACAATGTTTACTTCATATGCTACAAGTAAAGTATTCAGGTACAAGACATCTCTGAGATTTTTTCTTCATTTTTCTGGTAACAAACTCTCTAACTATTATTTTAATACAATGCAAACAAAAATAAAATACAAAATAATGCTTTCACAAACTGTAACCATTTAAATGATAAAATATTAAATCACCAAGAAAGATTCTTGAAATACTGATTTAAATAGTTTTGAGGGTTCAATTAAGACATCAAAGAAACGGGTCATACGTTAAACGCTTATGTAAATATATTAACATAAACAGCTGGTTCGTTAAGACGAATGTAATCGTCCTTGTCGCCATGTTCATTGAATTTTAATAAGGGATGAGACCCTTATCAGAGTGTCACAGACATCTGATGAAACAAAAGAAACGTCAGAGTGTACACAAGAGTGAAATTGCAGAGGATATGAGATAACAGTATATTGATCGAGTAGAGGATTACTTTCTCGGCCAAATGGAACTGAAAGGATACGAAATTTTTTATAATTTATATCTGATTTAACGTCAGTCAAAATGATAAATTCACCGTCAAAATGACGTGGAAATATTTTTAATATCATTTTCGCTTCTCTGGAGATGCTTTCTTTTTTTTATCTAAGCAGGGTGATCGCACAATAAGATGATTGTCTCCAATTTAAATTGTATAATAAAATAATTTGGAATAAATTGAATAATAAAATGACAAAAGTCAGAAAAAGCCTTTTGTGTGTGAGAAAAAGTGTCTGGGTGGAAATATAAAACGGTAGATAAACGTCTGATAGTGACTATTGCGATAGTCTTTATCCTTAGATTTTTGTGATGTTAACGGAGTTGTTCCATATTGTTACAGTGTACTTTTCTCAATCAAGTCCATAGAACCATTCAATTTGGCATAATTACCTTTCTTTTACTTCTTAAATTGTTTTTTTTAATCCAATCTCACATATTGTCATTTGTTCAAAACCACACTGTCGATTTTTCTATATGAATCGTGAAAATAAATATGTATGGAAAAAAGTTTACTCAGTGGATTTTTTATCAATTTCTAAAGGATCCCTTTGTATCACTGGTACGAGTTTCATCCCTAACAAAGGTTTAAAACGCGCATTCAAATTACCTTTTCTCCATTTGACACAGCGGGAAAATTTCCCTAATTTATTTGCACAAGACAAATGTACATTACAATCCCTAACAAAAGTAAATTAAACAATGTGAAATTATTCCCGTAAACGGCACAGGGCTGCACGAAAGTTTTGTGTGCGTCGCAAAACGCGTTCTACGGAAAACAAATTGACAAAAGCCAGCGATACGCGCGGCAGCTACGTACACCCGAACGCCCGCGCCATGCTATTATTTCATACTGAAAACACACTGATAGGCAAGTTTACACCAGATTTCTTATTTGAAACACACTAGGAAAATGTTATTTAAAACAATAAAAACAAGATTTAAAAACAATAAAGTACAAAAAATATGAATAATTGTTTTGGGCTTAGTAACTTACGAAAAAACTTTAAGTACTTTCTTAAAACAAAACTACTCTACTCTCTAAATCTTAAGTCGTTCGAGTAAAATAACAATAATCGTAATAAAAAACCGGGCAAAGTTGATACCTTTTTTTGCAATAAAGAATGATTCCTGCCATCCGAGTAATGTTTTTTAATTAATGTCTTTAATTTTCCCGAGCCGTTACATTCAATATTTAAAGTGCCCTTGAGGTATATTTATACGAAAATGGCGCTATAAAAATTATGCATTATAATAATAATGTAACCTACTAATTGTTGGGTTCTTAAAAGAATTCCATGTTGTACGACATTCATAGCGTTTAAATTAATTTTCAAGAAAATACGTTCCAAAGATCCAAAATAGATCCTTTGTGTAGCCAATGCAAACTTTGAACAACTTTATCTCAGAATACATTAAAAAACAGTTTTTTTTTTTTTTTTTTTTTTTTTTTTTTATTTATAAAAAAATTTTACATAGGAAAAAGAAAAATAAGGAATTCTTTTTCTTTTTCAATCTAATGCTCCCTAGGAGTTTTAACAATAAACTCATTTAGGGACAAATAAAAAACACATATTCATTTTATTCTAATACGCACTGACATCACTTAGATCACAAAATAAACACAATATATACAAAAAACAGAACCAATCCAATGAAAACATAAAACCTAAAAGAAACAATAAAGTGAATTATAACAGTAACAGCAAAACCATATATTATATCGACGCAAGTAGAAAAGATATCATTCAAAATACTTATTAAAATAATATTTTATACATAGTTACATATGGGTATTATATTTTTATTTCCAACCATTTCATTTCAAAGTAAGGCGGTAAAGGTGTAAACTCTCCCTAATGAAAACACTCAGTAAGCTATGTGATATTAACAGGGATGACTAATACTAGAACTTTTAGCACGTGGTACCCCGTGACGGCTTTGTTCGCGTATAATGCGCTGCCTTTTAATGATCGTAGAACTCTCTACGACAATTTTAACCACAGTTTAAATTATGAACGAAATAAACTTTTAAAATTGTCGTAAAAGTGAAAACGCTGGATGCGCGGAGAAACGTATTTTTACTTTACTGTCAAAAGGCTTAATTTTTTCAATAAAGAGTATCCTTATTTTTTTTGCTCTTTATAATAATTTTCCTTATTCGCCCCTAAAGGTGCATAGGGCACTAAAGTATGTTGATCGTGTTTTAAGTTTTAATACATAAAGCAAGATGATTAGTAATTATTAGTCTTCCAGTAATTTTCGATGCCAATTTTACATCGCTTGGGCAGACTGTAAATGACATAAAAAAGTAATCTTCCGATAATAAGTAAACTCTTATATGAAGCATGTTACGGTTTAAAGAGCTTTTTTTTTTCTTCGACGCTGAGCCGACGCCGACGGCAACGCGACGTTTGGTACATGAAAATGGATTATTTTAAAGCTTTTTATCACCCGTTACAACACAGTACAGCTTTCAGTGATGTAGGAACTTGATTATTCTTATCCGTACCACTTAATTAAATATTTTTAGCTTAAATACGAAGTGAACATAAAAAAAACAAAACATAAATGGCAGAACTTCTTTACTGTCTTTAAATGTCATAATTTTTAAAACTATTTGACTAACTATTATTTTTATTTCTGTTCTCACGATTTAAAGATTTAAATAATATGTACACGTGTGGTAAAAAAACATATTATTTAGACTAGCTTTTTTACATAGTACCCTGTACTCAAAATATGTTAGCGTAATGTACAAATATATTATTTTTTCATCATCACCATCATACCATATCCGCTTCCTATGTTGAGTAGATGGATTCCATAAATTTTCTCCAAGCCAAGCGATCCAATAAAGTTTATTAACAGTGTGTTTTTTTACATAATAAAATAATGTTCAACAGCGGTATTATTACAAAGAAGCAATGTTTTTCAACCAACCCTACGTATTTAATTAAACAATTATTTGTACAAAGCCCAGGACGTAAAAGCTAGAAATTTAAGGGACATATAAGCTTTGTTTAACAGCGGCACTAAAAGCAAAAATGTAGAACAGCAGTACATTAAACTAAAGATAAATCAGTTTATTGTAGGCGAAAGTCGGGCACAATAAAGAGAGCAGTTGCACATAAACACTTTGTCAGAAGGACCATAATGTTCTGGTTGTGACACTAACGGCTGAGGCTGTCACACTCCAAACTCACATTCGGAAGGAAAAGTCGACAGTTTGGGGCTTTACAAAGGGGATGTGCATAGAAATACGTGTCTTACACGGTAACTAAACTGACAACTTTAACTGAAACGCATCTTCGGAAGAAAAATTTTTCAGGCAATATACAGAGAACAACGCTTTTGGCTTCACTTATTAACTGATTAGTAAAAAAAAAGTCACAATGTACAAGTTCAATAAATAAATCATGTGGAGTTCTAAAAATAAATGCCAAGTCAATCAACATTTCATCCATGTTAAAAAAACTCAACTCTGTATTTTAAAAGCTCTAAAAAATGTATCAGGTTTAATAACTTATTGCTTCACGTGTATCTTACTAAACAAAGTTATAAAGTTATAAAAGCGCTTTCTTAAAAATCAGTACGTCGATTATAATATAGGCTATGAGAAATTATATATTATTGTAGTAAATATCAAGTTTCAAGACGAATATCTAAAATTAGATGTTAGAATTATTTACATAGAAAACAAACCAAGTTCAATGTTTTATGCTCCACGTGTAACAAACCTGACATTGAGAATATCTTTATTCGTATAAAAGTCACCCTGTCCTTCCCACGAACTAAATAATATATTTCTTCAAATAATATTATACAAGTACGTATATTTTATGAAAGATATAATATAAATTTGTGATATAATTTAAGTGTTGATTTGGTACTCAAAAAACAATAGCATGTCGATTACCTAGTATTTAACTGAAAAATTTATTACAAAATGTTGAAATATCCACCTATTTATTTGTCTTTACGTAAAGGTAAAATTATTCTTGATTTGAATTTTAATTAAAAATCCTTTTAATGAAACCATGAAAATGCTTTAATTTAGGTAGTTATTTCCCATTAGAATAAACAAAGTCTTTGTTTACTGATGATCGTAAACATGTCTATATAAAAAAGCGTATGAGCGGCAAAAAATGTGCTTATTTAGCGAGACAATGAATATTTCTCCAACAAATACGTGACTCTGGGTTAGTTAGTAACCTCCGGTGACACTGGAAAAATAAAAACATTAACAACACACCACCCTCACTTCTCGCCATGCACAAGGGAGAATCACCCTTATTTATGAACATGGGCACACAGCACCATCACATCAAACTCATTTGTTATACGAAACAGGACGCACTTTACGAGCGGACACTTCTAAATTGTATCAGCAGTCAACAATAAAGAATTATTGCTAAGCCGCTCTAGGGAAGCGTGCGATGTATTCCCCTTCAATACAAAATACATAAATCTGAATCTGACTTTCTTTGTGTCGCGATACAAATCTCCCAAACACAATCAAATTCGTCACCATTGCTCAATCTATTATACTTGGCCAATATTCTCCTATTATTCAAAATTACGAATACGAATTCTTTCTTAACATTTCGTACATCATTTCAACACGGGTTTTGCCCAGAGAGTTATTTCACAAAGAAAAAAATTTAAATCTTGTAAAAATGAAATAAATAAAATAAATATAAGTAATATAAGTAAATTTTGTATATCCTATCTATACAGTGTTACGTTTAAATTCAAGGCTTTTACATTTCATATACACTCGTTTACAATCTTATCGGCATCATAAAACTTCGCAGTAAAATCACTAAATATCTCTGCCAAATTGGATATTTGAAGATAAATCGGAAAATGGCTCCGCAATAAATTTTATTTCTCCACTTTATTGAGAGAAAACGTCTACTCAATAGTAGAGTGGATGTGCCTTCTATTGACAATAAGGACTTCCGACTAACAAATTAATACTCCAACTCGAGAGCGTAATAAAATTATATTACTCCTAGTTCTTTAATATGAGTAAATAATATTGTGAGGTTCTAGTGATATCGCTAACAAGATTAGTTACTAATAGTCTTTTGTTTGTCCCAGTTCACGAATTGTATGATATGAGACAGCTAGCTAAAACGTGACAAAACTGTTTGCCTCAGTACAAGTAGGTTCATATGTACTCACCAAACCGATTCAGCTAATTAACCAAAAGCTTCCGATAGAAACACTGAGCCATCACACGGAGAAAGCTCGATCGAAACACATTTGAACACAAGTGCATTCGAAGTTGCCGATGCAGAAGAGCCATAAGATCGCAGGAACTGTTATGGGTAAAGCATTTCTCCGCATTATATAAAAGCACTCAACTGAATTAATTTTGTAAACAGGAGTAAGCTAGCGCCTCTAACTGCTTGAACTAAGGCTGAAATTCTATTGCTGAGTAAAAGGAAAGATATATATGCTTTAATTTTTATTTGTACCTACTGAAAATTTTCATTGGAATGCAAGAATAACATACAATATAATATTAGAACCAATCATATTTCCGGGGCAGAAATCTTTAATACGGTAAAAACATATACGAAGGCCATCCGAAAAGTACCCGTTTGCGCCGTGCAGAGTGCTGGCGAATAGAGTAGTAGCAAGCTGTCTGCATGCAAAGATACGTCTTATTTATTTATTTATTTATATTTTAATGTTATACACACAGTGCTATGTTTGGTACAAATTAACAAAGAATTTTCAAATTGAGGTAACATATAGAACATAACACCAATTACGTGGACAACACAATGTACAAGACAAATTTCTAAAGACGTGAAGTGAGCAAACAGTGGTTATGTTATATCATGTGTATGTGTGTTGTTGTATGTGTGTGGAGTGTGGTGTATGTGTTGGGAAATCTGAATATTTAAACGCAGGAGAGGATAAGTAAAGAGAAAGAGGATACCGCCGTCCTGGCAGACCGTCGATGACCATCCTACGGGTGTGTTTGGCGGAGCTGATGGATGCGGGCCTGACGCGGGAGGAGGCGAGGACGTCTTGCTGGTATTTACTGGTGTTTCTGTGAGTGTTATATGAACATATAATGTTCAAGACAGGTAGTTACTACTTTTTGGAGGGCCTTGGTGTATTAATTTTTATAAATACTAGTAACCTTAATTTTTTTGTATTTCCATAAGACGCATTCATCATCATCATCATACCATATCCGTTCCCTATGTGGAACATATGGATTCCACAAACTGCCTCCAGGCCAAGCGATCGGCCGCTAGCTCCCGTGCATTCTCCCAAGTAAAGTCCACGTCCCGCAGCTCTGACGCAAACCGTCGACGAATTGTCAACAGTGGAAGATGCATTAGCTATATTTAAAAAAGATATATATAGGTATATATCTAGCTTGAGTTTCTACATAAATTGGCTTTAAAGTAATTTTCCTTACACTCGCGTACATTGTACATACACTTTGCACTTAGTGGTACAAAGTGTACCAACAGAAGTTAATCATGCTTATTAAATGTATCCATAAGTTGACAGTCTTACGCTTCAGAGCCAGTCCAGATGCATCAGCTGAAACAGCTGAAAACCGCAAAATCATAAATATTTATTTCTCGATCCTGTCGAGAATTGAACCAGAAACCTCGTGCATGGGAGTTTAAAGCAGTAACCATTACAGTACGAGGCAGTTGATAAAAAAAAAGATTGCTTTATAATTAATGCTTCAGGCAAAGTATTCGCAAAATTCTTAACAGTAGTATTTATTACAATCAATAATAACATCTTTATTTTTAATATCGTAATGGATTCACCGATCAAATTCAAAGGATCAATTTAATTGAGTTCATATTGGGTGGGTCCTATTTGTGGGGTAGCTATATTCAGGGGATGTCTATTCAGGGAATGTATTAGTCGGATTAGTTAATGTCGCATTCTAGTGGTTGGATCGTGAAACCGAATGTTCACAATCACGTTTAGGGTATGCCAAAATGCACTGTAGGCACATAATAAGGTACATGTATATAACAAGTGTCCCCCAGGGTACAATTACATAGGTACACTCATGTAGGTAAATCAAACGGATGTTGGGGAAATTTGTCGTTTATGGTTTAGAACTCTAATTTTGCGTTAACTTCTGGCCTGAATGGTCACGGAACCATTTTCATACATAATACGTTTGTTGGACGGTTTTGTTTTATACAAAATCGAAAAGTACAAATCACTACATTTTAAATCATTGTTTATATGTTTATCCAGTAATTGTATACATACATATTGTAAATCTCTTGGCATGTAAACTTACATGCATTTGTTTAACTAACTAACAAAACTAACCATCACGCCATTTTCCCGAAGGGGTAGACAGAGAGGATAGAATCCCACACCACTCTGTCCTGGCACACTTCTCTTGCTTCCTCCACATTCATACATCTTCTCATGCACGCACGTCGATTATTCCGACTTCTTACATGCCCACTTTAAAGCACTTGTTTTACTTGATCATGCCATGTCTTTCTCGGCCTTCCTCGATAGGACGGCTAAAAAAATATATGATGCCCAGGCACAGTCGCATCATATATTTTTTTAGCCGTTCTTTCATCATCCATTCTCTCTACATGACCGAACCATCGTAAAAGACCTTTCTTAATTTTGTCGATAATGCTTATCTCAGTCTTGCACTCTGCTCTAATTTCGACATTTGCATATTCATTTGTTTATATAATTGGTATTTTCAATATTTTAAGTACCTAATTATAAACCAAAGCACAACAGTAAAAATACGTTAAATTAATAAATAAATAAGTCCTACGCATATATAAGGCACGCCAGGATCATTAAATTATAACACTACGAATTTCCCTTATCTGCACCTAATGGCTAATGGTGCATATGGCTCTGCATTTGTTTCAGGAACGCGAGATGATGAAGGAAAAAATACGACTGACTTAATTTTTTTTTTTTTATTCTATTTTTCCTACTAGCAAATCTATAATTTCTTGAATTTATCTTTGATGAATTGTTTCCTTTGACTTACTAAATGATAGGCATATTGAAAACTGCTTCATGTGATCAATTCGCAACGCGTCCCCATTTATCTTTCTATCCGAGTAACAATATCGAGATTTATGTCCATTCTGTGCTCCAATGGGAGCGAACAAAGGTCCTGGGGTCAGCACAATGATACTCGGTGTAGGTACTGTTGATTGTTCACGCACCACTTGAGAAGACAGCTTGTAGCGACTGGCAATGTCCCCGACTCGGCTGAAAATTTATATTTAAGATTTTCCGAGCGTAAACTCTATAAGGTGACTGAGCCAAGTATGTGAATGAAACCAAGAATTGGAATGGAAAATATAAATTATAGATTATAGTTGGGCAAAAAAAATATATTTTCAAAACCAATCTTTTCAAAACGAGCCTTAGTCCGGTGGTTAGAGTAGGAGTAACAATCCCTAGGTTCAAATCCCACTCCAATCAAACTAGTTGGCGGAGCAGTTCCGACTAAATATTTAAATGTGCCTCGAAGAGAGAACTGAAGTTAGAGATATATATTTATAAGAACGCGTGAGATTTTCTTTTTATTTAAAATAACTAGCTATGAGCATTATCGATTTATATTAATCGAATTTATTCGAGTATTTCCCTACCCAAGCACCAGAATTGTTTTTTTTTTTTTAGGAAGGAACAGCGAAACATAAAGCTTATGACCCTTTGTAAAAAAATATTTTCTTATTTACTATTAAATTTTGTAAAAACAATCACATTATATATATTTTTTTTTTAATATTTATGCAAAAAGCTCATTTTCGAGGGAAGAAAGTTACATTGTATATTCTGGGAAACTGGAGAAAGTTGCAGAGCATATTGTTAAAAAAATATTTTTTTGCAAAAAGCCAACTTTCGATTTTTAGAAGCAAGGTTTGTATAGCATACCTTTCCTGGCATAAAAGGCGTCATTCATCAATCATTCGATTTGATTTTTCAAATAACCGATTATCAATTAGTAGTTAATCAATCGTTTATTTTCCCTATGATTGATTAATCAGTCCATCGATCAATTATTTTGTCCGTCTATAGAATATTTTTTTCCATAACCGATTATCAGTCTATCGATCGATTATATCAAAACTAACCGATTATAAAAATTATTCGATGATCACAAAAAACTGGCTATGCCCATCATTTTTAAATTCAACATTTTTTTAAATAACATTGACATTATGGTATAAAAAGTTTTAAAATAACATTTGTGTGATATAAAAAGTTGGTCTATAGCAGTACAATTACTAAACAGAAAAAGTTTTTAAAAAAATTAGCTCGCTAATAATTTTCTTTGAACGACAGTTTTATCGACTGATACGTAGTAAAAAATACTACGTCAACTAAACTTCTATCCTATCAAAACTAAAGTCATTAAAAAATTCATTAATTTAAATATCTAACATAAGCGAATTATTCCATAAAGTTAATTGGATTTTTAAAACCCTAGAAAAGTTCACATTACCCTAGTGCAGTATTAATAATCACCGCTTTGTTTGCATCTAATAAATTACTAGACGCCATTTTGTGTGCAATTTATCATCATAAAGTTTTAAAGCTACTATCGGCGTTGGTGATGGCGATGAGTTAGAAGTTCGACGTACTACACAGTAAAGTATAATTAATAGTTCGGAACATGGTGTATGCAATATAGAAGACATACGGTGGTAAATATACTTAGTAGATATTCGTCCCCTCACTGCTTATTTATCCATCAGACAATTAAAAAAATTTACCATTCTTCATTTGCTTCATGTATTTATTATTACAATTACGAGACGTTGAATCTCACTTGTAAAGACGCACAAGATCTGACGGCCGATCATTTAACTTGGAAGCTGTTTTTGTGGAATCCATATGCTCTACCATTTGAGTCCGCTTCGTAGTACAGATAGCGCGTTGGGCTACCACGAATGATGATTTATCACACACAATGTATTTCATATGGGATCCTTAGATTGGCGCTGAAGCGTAAAACTGATCATATTGCCTTTACGTAACAAATTATCAAGATTCACTGTATTTGGTGAACCATTTCGATAGGTGCTCTGTGCACCATTGGGTACGGATAAGGGAAAGTTTAAAAAAAAAAAACACATTAAAATAGACCTCGCGCATGGTAGGTACCTCAACGTGCTACTCACTACATACACACCTACATAAAAGGTGGCTAAGTAAATGAAATGCAATGTAGATGGATGTTTAGCACCGGCATGCGGCACGGAGAAGTTAATATAAACTTTCTACTTTAACCGAAATATAAACCTTTTTAGATTTTCAGATTCATAGGTCCGTTAAACAAACAAGCAGTAGACATTGTATCGTTACGGCTGCAGGCTGCTTAATCGCATGAAAAATGTAATACAAAGTCGATTTTCTTTGACGGGTGCACATTTGTAAGCAATTGGCTTATAGTGGAACATTTGGTCGGGGGAGCAGAAGAGATTTGAATGGAAAAGCAGTACGGGGGGTCAAGCGTGAAATTCAACAACTTTGCAAGGAAAGTTATTGAAACGGACAAAGGGAAAGAAATTGAACGCTGGTAAATTAATTGGATGATGTGACGTTGTTCCCCTGTGTAATTGGGCCTCCTGGCCTGTTGAGGTGGTTTAAAATAATAATAATAATAATATTATACGATAATATAATTATGGTGATTTATATCTTTTTTGGATTTTTGTTATCATTATTATGTCCGCAATTAATTGCTAAAATATGACTATCGTGATTTCTCGCCAAACCAGGTCATTATATGGTAATATCCGTCAATTAACCAAGTTTTGATTTAAGTAGCGCCAAGAATAGAAAAAAAGTATACAGGCACTTCTCTGGTTCTACGCATCAACTATACATATATTCAGTATGACCATTTTTGTGTGCTTAGGAGATGGGTGCTTTGCGGTCAATCCGTTTTTTTAAGCTCCGTTTTTAAATATTTTATTTCGAGGAATCTTTTGAAGCTTAATTTTTTTTTATTTCTCACAGAACAGTTTCAAATATTCATTACTATCTCATTTTCAAAATCACGTTTCTCAGAAGACGTCTATTACTGATTTTTATCCTTGGTATGCAGAATTTCCCCAAGTTATTTTATGTTGACTATTCATTCGCAATTCACTTTTAACCAGCATTTTAATTGAATTATTATAAATGACTATTTTTCTCTTAGTGCACGAGCGAGGGAGTAAAAAGAGTGCCAGAGAGGGTCAAATTCTGAGACCACGAACTACAATGGGAGCAGAGCTTAGATAACAGCACTTAACAAAAGGAGAAAGGAGATTTGATACACTTTTCTTTTATGATATTTCAAAAGAACGGCATATAAAAGATAGGAACGGAACGGTCCGTAGCCCAATCCTGGCTAAAACGTTATGCGGGGCTAACTGCTTTTGTGTAACGGAAAAGTCAAGTAGAAATTCCGTACATTCATTTTGAATTCGGGAAAATATGATTGAGGAAAGTTGAAAACGAAATTTAAAATGAATCGTTGCTCGGTTCCTGTGAACTTAAAAATAACACCCATAGCACAATTCAAGGAAAAAAAGTTAAATAAAAAAAAGGAAATTTGTGAAAAAAAAAAATATATATATTAAATAACAGTATTCTTACTTTATCATGCAGAGTGTAAAAACTATAGTTTGGAATATTTAATACGACTGCACTGCATTAGAAGGATAAAAATACTATACTTAGTTGGTAGGTGCATTCGTATTTTTTTTTACTTATTTAATAATATCTTAAATCGAAGCAAACGCGTTCAATATGTATTTAATGCAAACTATTTTAAATCTTTTTTATTTTTTACTTGTTCTCATGACCACGCGGTGTATTGATATAATTATGTACTCGTACCTAAGAAAAATTTCACAAAACTACGATATTTGAACATGCTTATTGCGTTTGAACAAATGCCACGAATAATCATTCAAGGATTATTTATATTTGTTAAATTATAACACGCATCTTGAATGTTGGATACGAAAACATATTTTCTCTCAGAAGTCATGGCTACAAAGACCAAACAATACATATTTTTAAAAATAATGTCTTCTTATTTGGTGTAAAACTTTAAATTAATATTGTTACGTGAAAAATATTATTTTCTAAGTGATCAAAATTCATTCCACTTGGTGTACTAATGCGGCGCCCTTTGCATCACTTAGTGTGGATAAGGAAAGGGAGTATTAAAAATAATATAAGTACAATATAAGTACAAAATTAATGAAGTTATGATATTAACAGCTTACAATTATTTCTCTTATAAATGTATAAAAATATACTACTACTTTCCCTTATCCGCACCCAATGGTGCATAGGGCACTGCATTGCAGTGCATGCAAGTGCAGTGTATCTTGATCATTTTATTGCATGAAGGCAAGATGATCAGTCTTACGCTTCAGTACCAGTCCAAGGTATCACACATGAAATATCAATATGAAAATCTCATGTAAATAAATATTTCACGTTGACCCCCTACGGGAATCGAACCCACCACCTCAGGCACGGTAGCCAAATGCGCTACCACTATGCTACGAGGCGGACATAAAAATATAAGGACATATAAGGTGTTTGATTAATTTTCAGTCTAATGAATTTGTTCGCATAAGTAGGTACCTATATTTAAATTTATACCATATACCATAATAATAATGAAAATTGCCAATGTGTTTGTTGTAGAGACACTTTCTAGAACTGTATTCTGTAGAAATGTATAATGCAGATATACGTTTGTATCTAGTTTCTAGTGACGTATTTCGATACCACACTAATTACTAAATAACCTTTGTTTAAATGACAAAGTGTAACTTTTGGAACAAAGCTTTGACAAAGGACTATTGTTGCAGAACACGTAGCTCTGTATAATTCACACGTAATGTACGTAATACATTGTAATGTCTATTTTTGGAGAAATAATACGTCAAAGTTTTATTTCTTAATATTTCTTAGTAAAAAATTAAAAACTCAAAAAAATGGTATGAATTTTATGTAATCGATAAGTAACAACTTTGAACATTCATTCCAGTAACAGTATTTATATTTTGAGTTTATTAATGTAGTCTTGATCTATTGCTACTGAACATATAAAATTTAAATGATAATTAAATAATATCATTAACTTCAGTTTTTTATACTAGGTACACTGATTTTGCAAGCCAAGTTTCATAGTAAAAATATTTCAACAATAATAGTCGTTGAAAATTTTAAATACAGGTTGTGGTCTAGTGGAATAATTCCAAATAAAAATTCCTAGGTTAGAATCTCAAGCCGCCACAAACTTGTTTCTGGCTTTCTGGCATAGATATTCCGAATATTTAAAAGCAACTCATAAATTTAAAGAACAAATATTTACGAAGGCATATCGTAAGGATTAAAATATTTAATTTGTTTATTAAAAAAATCATTTCTATTTCATGTCATAAAGATCAGAAATGTATTAAATTAACAACATTTTGAATGTGTACAAATACTTGTAGACAAATTACTGGATTATACATATTACTTAAATTAATGAGGAACGTTGTTCACATCAAGTGACCACTTAACCCAGCGAATGACAGGTCATAAGCCCTGTAAGCGCCTAGATAATCCACATTCGTTTACAGAACTTCTTCTCTGTTGAGATATAAATAATTGTAGGTATTAAATAACTTGGAATTTTATGCGTTTTTTTATTTAGTGGTTTTCTAAGTAATTCAATTAGGCGCTTATCTGTAAACTTTTAACACGATTAATTAATTAATCATTTCAAGCGCCAGAAATTTAATTCAGCGAAAAAATACGTAGGTACTCGTGCAGCAGAAATCAAAAGCCATGAGTTGCAAACTTTTTAATTAAGCGTGATAGATCGTGATTAAATTAAAAGTTCAAAGGCCACCGACATAAAAATATAAAAAAGTGGCATTTGATCTGCATTTCAATTTCAATATACGGTGCCAGAAATAGAGGCTGGACTGACTTTGTTCCAAAATTACAGAATTTTAATGATAATTTTTAACTCTAACAAAAAAAAGTTGTCGCTGGAATATTTGAAAACTTTATTCGCGTAAAATTAATCGGGTGATCAAAGAAATTTGAATATCTGTATTATTAATCCGTCGCTATAGGTTATCTGACAAAGATCAAAACGGTTCATCTCGTTTAATTTATCGGTCGAGTTCGGTCGGAGGAATTTGCATGACAACGAGAACCAATAAACGAAAGGCACGTCTTGAGGTAGCTACCGAAACTCGGAGGATAAACACAAACACGCCCATTCCTTCATCACATCTCCGTGACAGTGGAGATCCCGGCGGGAACGCAAGGGGTAGAATAAATAAGAAAAGGGCGGAAACGGGGATATATTCATAGGAGAAAATCTTCCTTTCCTTATTTTCTCCTCAAGCTGCCTTTATACGGGACAGTAAACTGCACAGTTTCTTGTTAAGAAAAATGTACAGTTTCTTGTTTCGTTTTCTGACCAATAAATACCGTGCGCTGTCAATTTTACCTTTACACCGAACAGTTTGAGCTGTCTTAGGCATGCGCAGAACGTGACGTCGGACGTCTCAATATTGCCATAATAATAATATTGTCGTCGCCTATCTTATCGACTTTTGCAGATCTATCGATTTTGTGGAGATGTAGCGAATCTACTGAAAATGTACAACCGATTTACCGATTTTGAAAACATTTTAATTTGTAAGCATTTATTTATGCAATTATAGGCGCAGATAAATTCAACATATTGTAAATAACTTTAGGAACTCCTACCGATTTTACAATTTGGCAAACTTACTCAACCTTATTCGATATTCGATATTTTGAATTTTGATCTAGGATTTCCGTTCATATTATTTATTACATTACATTCATATTCGCCATCATAAAAGTTTATTTGTAATATTACCTATACCATTGAACATAACACGTATTATATTGTCGTAATCGCCGCGGGTGATGCGCGCGCCGAGTCAGAGTGAAAAAAATGTGTGAAATTAGCGTACAGTGAGAATTTGACAACTTGCGCACAGTTTTTCATCCAGTTTTATATCCGGGACAGTTTTCAGACTGCACAGGAAACTGTACAGTTTACTGTCCCGTATAAAGCTGGCGTTATTTCATATCAGTAATATCTTTCTCCTATCCTTTCTGCGGATCCATATTGCGATGATCTAAAAACTTACAGAACATTTCTGTTGAAGAACCTCTTTGCTTTTGTCGTTCGGAAAATTTTGACAGAATGGTCAGACAATATCCATTTACTTTTACGCACGAATAAAATTTGATGCGAAAAAAAGCGCCGTGCTCAGAGTGTGGAATGCTTTAACACATATATATTTGACATTTGTTTTTTATCTAAACTCTTGAATAGTGGTTCTAAAACTTTAAAGGGGTAAATTTATTTAAAAAAACACATTATTGCATAGAGGACATTGTGAATTATTTTTATTATTTTATTAATAGAGAACTATTTTTATTATTTTATTAATAAAACTAAATTAGTTCTCTATTAATAAAGAAATATTTATTTCAATAAAAAGTTAAATTTGTATTAATATACTAGTCGCTTTTGCGTAATAAATGTCTTTAATAGAAAAACAACTACCTGTAATTCTATCTTGATAAAGGAAAACGAATTTACGTTTAGTTATGGCGTTTTCTTTAAACTCGATTTTTCCCCTACAATCTCATGATAAACATTATTGTAAAAATACAATGTAACCTTATTAAAAAACTTTATTATTAATGATTATAGTTAACTCAATGTCAACCTATAGAGCTGAAAAAACTATTGCTTTTATAGTTTGCTTTTTTAGGCGTTATAACCAATTATAAGGATTTCAAAACAAATCAGTTTATTTTTTATTTCTTTTTTAAACCTTTTCTCTAGCCTTTTAAGCTCACTTTACACAATTTTAGAATCACTGTTCTGAACAACCGAATAAGTTTTTTACCTTTTTCCTCCCGTTGACCTAAAATGTTATTCATAGTTATTTTGTCAAAATCCTAATTTTCTTTATGACGAAAATATTTTAAAAGATAAAAGTAAGGAGTACCTCACACTTACAGAATATACTGTAAATGTATATTTTTGTACTTAACCTTTCAAGTTTCTTTCTTTATTTTGGACGTTATACAGTATAGGAAATCCTTATGTATAGGGTTTATAAATGTTAATATTCCTAAATGTTTTTCTTTTACTTTTGGCTCATTAGCTCTGTTTTTGTACTGATATTAAGTAATATTTAAAAACATACTACAAATTTATATTCCTATAAACATACATAATATTTATAAAATTATGGGACGTACGAAATGTTTGTTTCATTTTAAAGGTAAATTTATTTTTTTTCTCTCACATAATTGCCATTTCGGTAGAATTCCATTTTAGATGCATTTTTATAGATGCCGTAGCAGTTTTACAATCCTATGTCCTTAAATGTAGAAAAATATAAAATTATTCATCCTTGAAAATGGTATAACTATTATAGAAAATAAACGGTTATTTGTTTAGTTTTAAAAACTAGGACACCTTACTTTTGGGATTATCCTCGCATGTATAATATAAAAACAAATTGTTTAACAGTTCGCTATGAACCCGTTTTTCTTTTTAAAAACAAGTTTTTGTTATCTCTGAAAAAATAAAATTAAAGTAATTTAAAAATAATGAAACATTATATCTACAATATATCTACCAATATATCTGGGAAGCATGTTCACAAGTGATGGAAATATGGACAAGGACATTGAAAGGAGGGTTAGTGCCGGTAACAGAATTAATGGTGCCTTAAAGTCGGTAGTATCTAATAAGTGCTTATCAAAAGAGGCTAAATTGGCAGTGCATAATGGAGTTCTGGTACCAACCCTTATGTATGGAAGCGAAGCATGGAGTTGGAAAAATAAGGATGAAAGTAAATTGAATGCAGTTGAAATGCGATCTCTCAGGCGAATGTGTGGTAAAACTATGTATGATAGGTTACCTAATGTTGAAATTAGAGCAAAATGCAAGGCTGAGATAAGCATTATCGACAACATTAGGAAAGGTCTTTTTACGTTGGTTCGGTCATGTAGAGCGAATGGATGATGAAAGAACGGCTAAAAAAATATATGATGCGACTGTGCCTGGATGTAAAAGTCGAGGAAGGCCGAGAAAGACATGGCATGATCAAGTAAAACAAGGGCTTGAAAGTGGGCATGTAAGAAGTCGGAATAATCGACGTGCGTGCATGAGAAGATGTATGAATGTGGAGGAAGCAAGACAAGTATGCCAGGACAGAGTGGTGTGGCGTTCTATCCTCTCTGCCTACCCCTTCGGGGAAATGGCGTGATGGTTAGTTAGTTAGTTAGTTAACATTATATTTTTTGCTAGACGTATCCAATAGGTATTTCATTTTCAGCGTTTGAGAATCTGATCTAGTTTGAATTTCGAATATTGCAGCTCCGTCGCAATATTTATTGCCGCTTGAAAAATAAATACAGTTTCGATAAAGATAGGTACTTACTCAGCACACTATCAAAAGGATGTTTCCAATTTTACGAAGCTCAGAGCGGCCAGTAAATCCTCCAATCCAAGCAATTATTCAAAAAGCGATTCCGATACAAATTGTGAAATATTATAGCAGATGGATAATGCTCACGATGTAAAATATTGAGAAAAAAACTGAGGTAAGCAAGCTTTTAAAACACGGATGATCATAATATCGTACAATATATTCACACAGGAATCCATAACACAAAATTTAGGTTTTGGAGAAACGTTGAAAAGAAATATACCTACGTATTTATTTGTATTTTTTTTGTTGTTTTATATAAAACATGCAACGCAGATAATTAACAGTCAAAGGTATTAAAACGGGAACTGACAGTCTAGGATAGAAATTCGAAACAACAAAGTGTCATACGATTAGATATAATCATGTTAATTCAAGTAGGTAACCGTGATAATACCTACTGAAAACTGAAACATTAGTAGGCAACAACTTGATAGATAGCAGGAAGAAAATAACAGTAAATTAACATGAAAAATTATTATATATAAATTAGAATCGATCAAGAGAGTTGAACCATCTAGCGTCGAGCCCACATCATGGCTTATCTTTTGGGAATATTTTTCTAGATTCCTATGTTGATTCCAAAACCTACACGTTTTACCACCATCTTTGGTATTTGTTAACGGTTATTTTCCTCCATTAATGCATAGGGATGTCTTCTCTACATAATCTAACATTTTTTATTTTCATAATAATGTTTTACACCAAGAATTTCAAAATATTTTCATATATACGGAAGTCACTGCATTAATATTATTGACCATGCATTTATAATGCAATAGATGTGTTTTCGTGAGTTTGGACTGGGCAGAAATGCATCTACTTTATATAATTCTCACCCACGTCCAAGACCACGATTGAACTCTATATATTATGAATCTAGTATGCAGCAGCACAAAGCCCCATTACCTATTACCCAATTTAGTTGGGCTTTGTACAGAGATTTACTCTAGATCCGATGAACCAAACCTTCGCAAGATGGCTTACTACGTTCAGACGTGCTTTATATGCCAAAAAGATGGAGAATACAAATGAAGGACTTGAGAAAATGTGAAATAATATTTACGCTTTAAGATAAGTGTAAATTTTCTTACAAAATTAGACCTTCAATGCAGTTTGTAACACTTTACTGAAGGTCAAGAAACTACAGGAGTCTTTATAATAAATACATTATATCAATTGAAAGTCGGATCTGTAAAATATGTTGTTTTTTTCGCCATATTGTACCATTGATATAATAATATACATATTATAACTTGCATTACTTAAAAATAGTGACAAATTGTTATTATCTATCTTCGAGCTGGATACAGATAAGTATTTGACAAGTAACCAGTAATTTCATTAAAAAATATGATTTCAAGAAATACGCAGGATCCTAAAGAAGTAACAAAACAAAATAATTCAGCCTTTGCATCAAAACTCTTGTTTTTATTTTATTTTATTTTTACTCATAAAAGCGAGAGCCCTTAACCGTACCGTCAAAAGCGCAAGGTTTGCCCTATTTTTATTAAAACCTCATAAAAAGAGGGATGATGAGATACTTAATTCTCTTATCGCACGTTTGACGGTAACTAAGTTTACGACTGATGTTTCAATGGAAATATTAACTTTCATTGTTTGCCAAGTACCAACTGGAAAACAAAACCGTGCTATTCTTCCTCTGAAAAATTTTCCACAAAATACATTTTGAACAGTAACTTGTTAAACGGTAGAAAATGTGAAATTAAAAAATAATGATTGTGGTTTTATAACCACTTTTTATCTTATACGGATGAGATGTAGGGTTAGAACAAGGTGATATAATGGTTAAGTATCTGCATACTTTTTCATTTTCGTCAAACTACTAACTTACTAGAACAGCATATAATTTGAAATTTACAAGCTTGTCTATTACTATTGTAAGTAATGAAAGAACAATGAGTCTTAAGTACGCCATGGTAGATTATTTAAGTTGTTTTTGCGTGTGGTGGACATACGAAATATAAAAAAGTAGAAATATCAAAACGTAAGCGTAAAAAAGAGATAGTGTCTAAAGAAAATCATTCGATGTTTTATTTAAGGATTTACAGAGTTATCTGTGCTCTTCGATTGGACCTTTTGTTGAGAAACACTAGACTATAAAAACATTAACGATATGACTAAAAAAGAGCAAAAATCACATTACAATATGACATAAAATACAAAATGATGTTGTTCTTCTATATAAATTAATAAATAATAAACTTGACTGTCCAATGTTGTTGAATGAGGTCAGATTTCGCATACCGGGTCGCACCACAAGAAGTTGCCGTTTGTTTGATCCAAACACCGAAAATAGAAATTACGCTTATAATTACGCCATAAATAGGATTAAAAGGAATGGCAACTTGGTGTGCGAGGGTGTTGAACTCCCAGCATTGGATCAATCAAGTCATTTTTGTAATAAACTCTAGCATTGTATTGTTGTGTATTTAAGGCATATTATGTATTATATAAACTTTTCATTTTTATGTATTTGCAAATATTTTTTGTATTCTCTTTTTATGAAAAGCCTGTATAGGCGTGTATAATGAATAAATAAATAAATAAATAAATAAATAAATAAATACAAATTGTAAAAAACGAATAAATTTCAAAATTGTAACGGTAATTTTTACGAACAATTGATATATTTGATATTATGCAGTTTTTATAATTCATTTATATTCAAACAGCTTTTGTCCTATTCATGTCAGTTTGAAATATTTTTTAGTAAGTATACGTAACTTCTAGTTTTAGTAGTAGACGTAAATCTTAATAAGTACATTAATAATTATAGCATTTATCTGCGGTATGCGGTATTTTACGCGATAACGAGTAAATTAATATTTTTTAGTGATAAAATAAAATGCGTTGGAACTTCCTCCCATAAGTGGTTACTGCTAAAACGAATTGAGCGAAAATCTCAGCTTACCTGTGGGGAATAGCGATGGATGGGCTAAACTAGCAAGCTTTACAGAATAGGAGATACGTGTGTGTGTAGTTGAGTACACGTGTTGTAGTCTATTTCTTAAATGTGGTATGAACTATGCAGTGGGTCTGTGTAGAAGGATAGTCGAGCATAGCAGGAGCTTCCCAACTGCACGAGAATAGTACCGGTACCAGTGGCGTAGGATGAGATGCCAGTGTCGTCGATATTTTCGAAATGCTTTCAAATGTGTTTTTTTGTGTAAAAGACAATGGAACAAAACAATGCAAGATCGGGAGGAGTGGAGGCACCGAGGGGGCTATATCCTGTAGTGGACCCGTATGGGCTAAAGTGTGGATGATTGCAGTTTTATATGTATTTTTTTTTTGTATATATCAAATTTTTATATTTTAAAAACCAAACAATAAAGATTTAGACGTAGTAACACAGTACTCTAATTTAAAAATGTATATATTTGCTGACAATAATGTAGTCATTCTCATCACTTAGGCTTTTGACATGCTGAAAAACCAATTATGCTGTTACATTCATAATTTCAATCATTTTAAGAACTGCAATAAACAACCATTGCAAAGACTCACAGTTTTCAATTTTTACTTTGAAAAAATCCTTCGTAAAAAAACCTGCGCCCGCCACTGGTCTTTATAAGCCAACAGCAGCGCGAGTCGAATAGTGGTTGCACTTTTAGGATTCACTCGCATTCCCCAAGTACCTACAACATTCCCAATTTCTATGCACTTTTACAGAGGAAAATAAATTTGCATCCCGCTACTGGGATAATATAAGCAGAAAATTAGAGATGAAAGAATCACTTTGGTGAATAAGATGGCGATGCTTACACGATTGAGTCTGAATCTTGGAAAAATGCTTATATTATGTAAAGATATAAATAATGCAAAAACGCCTTTCTAATTAATAATGATCTTAGTAAAATCAGACGGTTAGTAGGATAAAAACCCGGACCATTTGTGAAAATGGCGGGCGTGAAATATAATAATCGTAAAAAGTTCGCACGCAACAATAGGGAGAAGGGAGGTATTACGATAAATAGATTTCATCACATAATAAAGTAGAATGGGGAAGTGCTCTTTCGATTTCAATACAGCGACCATGTTTCACACTGGGCAGATTATCGCGGAAACAACAGAGGGCTATTACTCCTGAAAACTCCACTCGGGACATGCTGGCTATTACAAACGTGAAGCTGTTTCTGAAGATTAATTTTGATAATTTAGTAGACCAGCTGAATCTGCTTTTTTACTGTCGAATTTTTTTAAAATTCCTATTCATTTTTATATTCTGACCGTGTCTCTAATTCTATTTTGATCGTTGGCTTGACTTAACACAGTAATTGTATATTTTATATAAAATACTTTTCCAGCATGACAAATTGAATATGCGTAATCAGAAAAAACAACCATGTAAAACGGTTACAATTTTATTTTCAACGGGGCCGAAAATGGTGAATTTGCTATAAGATTTTCAAAATAGGCGTTGTGTGTCCCCTGAGGATACGGGAATAGATTCGGTAAAAAAACTGTACAGTAATCTGAGTTTTATTGAATAGACCGACTTTCCGAGTTAAATGGCTCTAACTCTAATCCAAAAAGAAATACTACTTACTCGGCGTGTATTTTTAAGCGAAGCAATTCTTAACCCAAAATACAGAAAGCAGTCGGATTTGCTGCACGGATAGGGACGAACGTACGAGAACAACACAATTAAAATCTAAACCTGCTATCAAATTTCACAGTTCAGATAAAACTGATTGACTAGATGTAAGGATTTTTTTAAGGTGATGGAGGGAATCTGGTCATTTTGGTGTGGTGCCCAACGACCCTTGAAGTAAGTCTGTGGGTCGGGGACAACCCTAACCGTCCTGGCCACAATAGCCACTAGGGATTAGGCATTGAATACGGAGCAAACTCATTACATAAGCAGTTATTTTCAATGGGGTCCAGAGGAATCGGCTCTACCATAAGATAACATTAACTGATAAATTACACTTAAACGGCTATGCTTCCGATAGCTTAGGTTAGGTAAATTAAACTGAAAAAGGCTTATTATTATCAAAACTATATCCGAGGATTTGCGGCCGGAATACATACAGAAAACTTAGCCTTACGCATGCGATACAACTATATTTCAATACATTTCGTTTGGTACAGCAATAACAATAACTTGCTTAAATCATCTAATAGTTTACAAAGCTTTGTTGTTCTTAGTTGGTCGTGACTTATTTGCGCATTATTTTAGTGGGGAAAATCTATGCATAATGGATAGTGATTGCTGATTCCAAGAGAAAACACCGCTTATTAGACGTAGGCACTTATCGATATTAGGATTTAACAATACAATATTTATATAATATGTATGTAAATGACAAATTTATTTTTAAAAAGTAAAAAAAAAAACAAATATTCGAATTATGAAGTTTGAATGAAGTAGGTAGTTATTGAACGCCAACTATCGTCAGATCAATTTTGTGTTTGTTTTTTAAGCTGATGCATATTATAATTATTATAATTCACCCAGTTCGGTCTGTGTTTTCTCCAAGACACATTTTTCAATATAAACAAACAATAATAAATTATTTTTATTTACTTTTAGATATTCATCAATGTTGATTATTTTAATGATCGAGATACACTCACTTGGTATGCCAATGCAGTGCCTCATGCACCATTAAGTGCGTATAAGAGATAGTAGTAGTAGTAGTTAATTATTTTTCAGCAGAAGATGGGAAACCACCATATTTCACCCTTAACGACGTCCATTCCGACTGTTTGCTTTGCGTTTTCGCTGAGACTGTTCACTGTTCGTCCCATCTATTTGCCCTGATGGTCCTTTAGAAATAACTGTGACGTGACTACTTAGGATCACTTTCCCGTGACCGCACTTTGAACGTGACAATATCTCGGCCGATGGTATCGACGAAGGAAAAGAACGGATATCACAGCTGACCTCAGGGAAATCTCAACTTTAAACGAGCGCCGTTGTTACTGAAACTGTTCCGATTGAATCCTTAAAGAAAAGAGTACGTGTCGATGCGACTTCTTAACTTTGGCGATTAAAATCATGGACAAAGAAAGACCTTATGTATCCGCACCAATCGAAATTTTGTAAAGCTAATGCAAAACTATAAAAAAAAAAAAACGAAATTTAAATTTTAAATCATTGAAAGTCGGAAACTATTTATTTGCTAGTATTAAAATTTATATCCCTAATCAATTGTTAAATAATATGAATTTTTTTTTTTTTTTTTACATTGTTATTTAGATAAATCGTATTTGCTGATTTAGGAGTTTTTTTTAATCGCTTCATATTTTTCAAATCCTTACCGTGTAATGCAATATTTTACTTAATATGTACACGCCCGAAAGGTTATATGTGTACAAGTAAAAAATAAGTACAATTTAATCAAAAAATCAACATTTTCAAACAATCATCAATATAATTTTTTCAATTACCATCACTTTGAATGCTATTGCAGTATGTACAGTATTGTATATAATATAATTACCGTTTTCAGAATGAATAAGAAAAACTGGCAGTACCTAGTTATGTGACTTGGTATACGAATTTGGATATCTAAAATTACTTCATTGGTACTCTAGCTGATTATGATTTATTTTACAAAAATTAACTGCGTATGATGAGTGTTGTTAACATGTATCTATATAGGAAATAACGTTGAAAGTATTGCAACGAACTAAATTAAAACATAACAAAATATCTTCCGATTTTTCAAATATCTCCAAATTCTTCCATACAAAGTTCGTTTCATAGTCTGTCCGTCCCATCCCTGAAAGGACTGGTAGAAAGTATTTTCTTGTTACGCTGATTGCCTGAATCTTGATTCGCAGGCGTTTTGCTTTAATTCGTTGTGAAACTTCAAGAATACGAAATTAATCCTCGAATTTGAATCTTTGGGTATACTGAATGCAAAACCTTGGCAATTATTTAAAATTGGCGTACTTATGTTCTACTGAAGAATAGTTTAATAGTAGTTTAATAGTAATAATAGGGTGGTAAATTCCGAAAATCTTTATTTCAAGAATTAACCGAACTCCGTCAAAGAGACAACATAACTACTGATAATATTAGGCGCATGTATGTAAATTAGTATGTTTACCTCTATTCCTAATTTATTCGTTTTATCGTAAAGATTTTTACTTTTAAATTTTTATACATAACATGCATTTTACATAATTGGTTCGATCTCCTGCGTTGAAAAACTGCCATTTACATATGATTTAAATTCAGATAAAAAAGGACCCTAGGACAAACATCGCCAAATAATCTCCCAGTCTACTCACGACTTTGGCCCTAGGCAAAGGGGGAAGAGCATTGAATAATCGTCATTTATTGGAGGCCCAGAATAAGTGATACCTCGCAACTTCATGTGAGGGAATTAATAGTTCAACCACGCTTCACAACAGGCCCGGGGCAAGCAATACCGAGTTTCGTCACTTTAAATTAGTGGTCAGAAGCGCGCGAGGAAAATATCAATACAAGGTTTTCATTAACAAAAGGGAAGGAAAGAAAACCGCGCTCAAGAAAAGGGGGTTTGTTTGTTTTTGTTTAATGCTCTGCTTGCATTGGAAGCAGATTTTCCTACAGTTTACGTTTACTTTACCACTTTTCTTTTGTTTAACGCAAAACAGAAGAGACGTTTAGAACATAGGCATATCAACGTGTAACGTTGAATGGTTCATATTATCCGTTTAATCCAGGGTAGTATAGTCGGAATTGCGGAGTCTAAGTCAGAAGAATTCTCGAGCTTCAAGGAGTCACAAACAGCTGAAAGGCTAACTCGGATTCCGGTCAAAATTACTTAATGACTAGGGTCAAAGTTAAAAAAATAAGTTGATTTCGGAATTAGTAAAAAATTAAATGGAGGAGTAAGTCGGATTTTTAGATTATTTATACCTAAAAGAATAGTTTTATTACCCCTTCTTGTATCCAACATTATTTTTTACTACAACTCTTTCTAATACTCTGGCTTTTTCTAATTTCAGTACATTTTTAAAACTTAATTCTAACGTTTAATAATCTAACTTCATTTTTACTACGTTTTTTTATGAAAATTATTAAAACGCAATATTACTCTGGCGAAAATTATTTGAGTTCAACCTTTATGGTTGAACCCTCTTTATCCCTAACCCAATCTAGAAACATGTTGGATTTGCATGTATTAACTTACCCCTCTCTTCAGATAGATACTTCAAGTTTGTTGAACTTACCTGAAACAATAAAACACATTAGTCAATAATTTGAATAAGAAATACATTAATTATCAAGAAAATTAGCCACCAAAAGTTTATTTTAATTATATACAATTCATTGCAATTATTTATCCCTTTATAAGACAAATTTACTAAAAGAACGAACGAACCACAGGTGTATAAAGTACTCACACACGATCTGCTAACAGAATGTGTGTTGAATAATGTGTGATGTGTTTTATATAAAATATGAATATAATGTTTATATTAGAGTACATTTTATATATGTATACAAGAATAATTTTGCTCTTCAGTGCCACTATTATAGATATACCTATATGATTTGTAATGAAAAGTATTAGGAAGACTGTATGTTTTTAATTTATATTTCTAAATTTTCCGACATACAGATCGAAGTAGTCAAGAACTTTAAGATTTTTTTCTACCAATTTAATACTGATTAATGTTTTTAAAGTTATTTATTTTAGTGCATTTATTCGACGTATTGATAGGTGAAAAATTATTATTGTCTATTTTAATCATTAAAGGTTTTTAACAATAAATCCATAAAACTTTTGTAAATTACCATGAGCAAAACGGTTAAAGCTGTCTGAATAATTGCAGAATGTTATACATTGGTATTTGTGTACACACACTTGCGTAGAGAACCTCGGGGAGAGAAAAACAATGGACTTTCAGCAAACAATACAATTAGAAGAAAATATAGAGTTTTGCCCCGAGTGGGGTATTTGATTTCCCCTAAACGAAAAGTTTGATAAATTGTTCGCAGTTTTGTTGGATTGGAAGTAACCACTTGAAATTAATTAAGTGTGGCGAGGAACGAAAATAGGCGTTAAGATTTCGTACAACTTGAGGTGCCATTTGTAGCAAACTTTACAGAAACACATTTATAACAATACTGATTTTTGGTTATGGTAAATCTCAAATAAGACGCTGCAAAATAAAGTTTGAAAACAAATCAATCAAAATATATCTATGTACCAATAATTTTATTTTAGTACAGACTGCCTACTCATGTACAAAAATGGAAAAATTGTTACTCACACCAAAACATCTGTGATATGTAATTATTTATTTCAGTAAAATACAGCTCCATTATCAATTATTCATTTATATTAGTTATATTATTGATTTCTTTAAAATGTAATAGTTTCCATAATATTTCCTTATAAAAACTACTGTGTTTTATTTACACGAAAAAGAAAATGATGTATTATTTGTTCTTCTTAAAATATAAACAAACAAGCGTTTTCAAAGAAAGAGAGACATGGGTATTTAATGAAATTAGGTTTTAGGTATATAGGCAATAGGTTTTCTTTATCATAATGGTTTATTCGGAATTCGTTGGTTTTATTTCGGTTTTTTAGATAATTTTCTAAACTTAAAAAATATTCGTACATTTTTACGAACGAAACTAATATTTTATCGGAAATGGAATTTTCGTATCAAACAGAATATCAAGAAAGCAATTCAAATCGAGGAGTAACAGAAAATTGTGATCAATAAATATATACAATCTTCGTGATACAAATATTTTTTATTTAAAAAAATTAATGATGTGCATATTGATTAAAATTGTGTTGAAAAGCTTACTGTCTGCGATGCGTTATGAAGTTTGAAAATGGAATCGAACCGTTGCACATAGAGGTTTTTCACAAATCTAGCCGGTCAGAAGTCTTTTTCGTAAAACTTGCCATAATTAAAAAAGAATTATTTCCTAGCAATGTCAAAGGATTACTGAACATAGGACTCCCCCTACCCGGGACCTGCAATAACGTTCCGCACTAGCATTTCAGTTTGAAGTTGATCGTCTCAGGAAGTGCATGTATTTTTTATCGGTGTTCCTTGTGCAACAGTTCAGTTTGAAAAAATTATTTTTAAATAAGTGGCTCTAATTTTACCAAAAAAAGTTATGGATATTGATAATGCAGGTAAGACAGCATATATTAAAAATAGTTTTGATTTTATTTCTTGGAATTATAATATTGTTATTTCGTATCGAAAATGTTTGTTTTATTTAGGGTTTTTTATTTTACATTTTTTATATTTCCGAGAGTGTAAGTTGTACGATTTCGTGCTATTTCGCTACATTTCTTATTTTACCATAGAGAATAAAGCTTTGACAATAGAATAAAATAGAAATTAGCCGTCGATTTTAGCCGTTTTTTGCTTTGTAGGTCATCAAATAAAATAGCGGATTTAAAAAAATAAATAAAATAAAAATTAGTTTTGATTAAAAATTGTTGATAATTTATTTTAGGGTTACCAGGTGTCTCCAACGTCATAACCATGACTCGGAAATTTTTGTTTGATAAAATGCAGGAGCAAAATTTATCAAGTTTCGAAAAAAAATGGAATACCTGGAAAATTTTCTTATTGGCAACACAAAACTACTCTATTGATCACATTAAGCGCAAGTTTGCAACTTTAAAAGTTTCGATTAAAGAAAGATGGGTTAAAGTTCATAAAAAAGAAGACTTGTTTCTCAAAAAATAACGCGGAATGGTTGAAAGTATGTGTTTCATTCCCAAAAGCTATACCTATACAGCAACAGCGAGTGGGTAGGCCTCAAAAAGATTTGATGTCTTTAAAAAAATTCTAAATAAGTATTGTAATATTTGAATTTTTTGGTTGTATCAACAATCTTATCAATGTTTACTCTTGTTATTAGTGTTAATAATGCAATGTTCTGTATAATATTCGTATAGTAACAAAAATATTCTTGTCAATTTATGTTCCGACTTAACACGAAATACATCTAGCAAGTCGGAACATAGAAGCTATAAACTCTCCAAATGTATATTGTACGTTGAATAAATATATTATATGCACGTATTGTTATATATATTCTCAACAATTTGAAAATGTCCTCAATGTATATATTTTTTAATATGATAAATAACTGGTAAAACTCAATCCAGTTTTTTTATTATTTACATATGTACCCTACCTCCTTCAATATACCTAAAAGTATTTTGTTTATGCTACAGGTTTAGCTATTAGGCCTAATATGTGCCACTTCAAAACGATAAAATAAAATTGATTTCCATTATCCTTTGTCAACAGTATTAAGACAAAACTTCTTTCTGTACAAAATTAGCACAGCTTGATAGCTGGATTCATCACCATCATCATCATTTAATATCCGCTTCCTATGTGAAGCATATGGATTCCACAAACTGCCTCCAAGCCAAGCGATCGGCCGCCAGTTCTCGTGCATCTTCCTAAGTCAGGTCCACGTCCCGTAGCTCTGACGCTATGCATCCTAAAAATACTTTTTACATCATAAAACAATAGGAAATCTCATTAAGAATAATAATAACTAAAGAAATAATTTTGGCCGGCTAGATTGATCAAAAACCTCTATGTGCGTTGTTCATGTTTATTTACATACTATTTTAACCTGGTAAAATGGAAAGCATTACTTAAACAACAACATATTTTAGCTCCACCGAATACATCCAAAATATTGTTATTACGTAAAACAGGCAGCTCGGGTTGAGCTCACTTTTCCACCGCCGCGCTCATTGATTTTTTTAGTATTATTTCAACATTTAAAATATCATAAAACAATATTGTGCCTTCGATAAAATAATCAGAAAATAAAAATGAAAGCTTTTATGTTTATTTAAGCATAAAAAACACATTAAATTATTCTAAAATAGTGTGTATTGTTTGGAATGAAAACATAATTTTGTGCTTCATTGTAAAATCGGTAAAAGGTTCGACATACTGATCATAAATAATTGTGGAGTTTGAGAAGTACTTACTGCCTATCAAAATACAAACAGTTGAAACTAATATAAATCACCGGGACAACGGATAACAGTGACAACGTTCCAAATCCCGTGCAATAAATCTTACTTTGAATAAATATCTAAACGTAACCGAAATCGGGAATACTCGTTACTCGTTACTCGTGTACCGATTCGGGAGACCCATACTAAAAGAGTTGTATTTAAAAATTGTCATATCTTTTGTTCAAATTAATTTTTTATTTTATATTCCACTACTACAGTTTAATATCATGATTTTTTTCTTAGTATAATAACATAAAGTTAGAAAAAAATTAATTCTTTAGAATTTAAAAAAGTACACACTATTGATTTTTAGGAACATACGCAAAATTTGAGTCTCAATTTTGTAACTCAATTTGGGGGAGTAGATAGAGGGTGCGTTGATCTACTTTTTTTACGCACTAATTGTTTTAAAGTTTATATAAATTTATCAAAAATACGGATAAATACTTTTGTATGCCATTTTTTTCTGAAGATGCATGATGCATTTTTAAAATAAATAAAAAAAAGTCTAACAAAACACGCTTTAGGTTCTGAAGTACATCACTCAATAAATTTCAGATATTTACATATACGTAGATTCTTGCGAACAATTCGAGTATACATACCCAGACCGGAATTACCGAAAATTCAAGGTTTACATGGCTAAAAATTTGAACGTTTCCCGCGTAGGGTGGTATGAAAAATGAGTTACAAATCTCCCGATAAAGCATACATGACTATAGAGACGCAAAGGTCCAGAACATTCGTTTTAAAAAACGAACCGGTGACAGCCTCCCACAAAGCAAAATGGCGGATTAATGGCAGCGAACGAAAAACAATAGAATTCCGGTCATCTTTTATTTATGAGTGTCTCCCTGGAGAGCCGAAGGGCGGGTTATATCAAAATATCGCTGTCTATCTCGGAAAATACAAGTATAAAACTTAACGCTATATTTGTGCCAACAGAATAAAACTATAGTAAAAACTTGCGTATCTAGCTCAGAAATGGTAATATTTCATTAAAATATTTATGAGCGTTACTTTGGAAAATACTTACTACTTATTTATATTTGAGGGGAAAAAAATCGTGATAGAACTTTAATAAAAACTTCAAATAACCTGATTTGTCATTTTAACCTATTTTAGTAAAACGTGAATAAAATCGATTTCATTATTTACTTATATTGGTATAAAAAGGTATATGTATCCTTCAATACGTTTATTGAAATTAAATATTGATCGACCATTATCCGTGCACGTCTCGTATACCTACAGTGCGTACTGATAAATAAATAATTTGTTCTTTTCCGTTGAAAAATAATACCAAAATCCACAAATCGTAACAGCATGAATAATTTAGCGGAGCTTTGTCGAGTCTTGTCAAATAAAATATGGAAATCTGTGAAAATGAAAACATTTTCACGTGACTTCTGAAAGCAATGGCTTGTCCTACTTTTGGAATAGGGTAGCACATGTAAATTGGGCACTGAAACTTGCAAATAAATTTTTGGATAACCAGCATAAAATATTCCGAACTAGACATATTGAGAATTGGATACTTGACACCAAATTCCAATAAAACGATGAATAGTAATAAACGATGAATTGTATATTTGTTTACTTGCTTCTGATGGTCAAATAGCTCGTTATAAGAATAATATTCCAAATCATGAGGTGGGGAGTGCAAACCTCTAAGGTAAAATATATTAAATATATACACATCTTGGAGGAATCACTATAATAGATGCGATGCGCAGATAAGACATGCAAAAGATTTATTATTATTTTAATTGAAAAAGAAATCTATGCAATCTTATGATATTTGCACATATTTCAATTTGTAAATACTATTTTCAATAAAGCCTAAGCGGCTTGTGCTTGAAAATAGGAATCGAGTCGTGTCGAAGCGAAGTGGGGATTCGAACCGACGATCTCTGAACTCAGAGACTGCGACGCTACCCACTGGGCCACAACCCGTTCCATGGAAATAAATATTTTCATAAAAATAATATTTATATCCTTTTAGTTTTTTTTTTGTTGGTAAGTAAATAAATGATAAAAAGTTAACTAATATGGAAAAACGGTCGCATGAAAGAGCTTTACACTGCAAAGTGTAAATTTTCACTACAAAATTTTGGTAAGTACTACAAAATTCGTATAAAATATAAAGATTTTTATCTTATTTATATAACACTACATAGGTACGCGTAAACAATATGGGTCTTACGGTTCAGTGCCAGTCCTGGATACATTTGGAACAAATATTTCATTTTGACCTAATCGGAAATCTAACCAGTTACTTCGTGCATTAACCAACGTGAGGATCATAATCTAATTATAAAAACTCCGCTTACATTAAAACAAAAAACTTATAAGTACGAGTATTTTAAAGAAAAATTCACTGAGAATTTTTCTCCAACAAATGATTCCTATATTTCTGAAAAGTCTCAGGACCTCTCCAGTTTTATCCTTCCATCATAGAGAAGAGTGCACCCGTAATGGATATTTAATGAAAGGTTGGTAACGTAAGGTTGCACGCGTTGGTAAAGAAAGGCTTTATGCACTGAGCGAAGCGAATTTTTAGATCTTTTTTCCATCTCCCTTCCTCGTAATAAGAGTTTATGAATTAACCTTAAAAATTTACGTAATTCAAATTAACTTAAAAAATGAACAAAACCCCTTTTTCAAATTACTTCTCCTTCCCATTTAGAACAAAAACCACTTTTCTGCATTTCTTTTTTATTTAGGGGTGAAAGTAGAATATAAATAAAATCATTACGTAAAACAGTATTTTTTAATTATAATTAAAACTGGGGGTGTGAGTTGATTGTAATTTACCAAATTTGATATTATTAGTAAGAAAAAGATGATATTATGACGAACATTCTTAGAAAAACACATATTTATATATTTTTAAACTTTTGTACAATAATAATTACTGTTACAGTAACATGTAAAACGACGGATTATTGTTATATTGTTGTAGCAATATCTTCCATTCAAATATTTTATAATAAAATACTAATCAAATAGCTATCGTTTCGTAACACCAAAGTTCGCAAAAGGAATTTATTTTAAATTATGTGCGTTTGCTTATTTTTAACATAAAATAAATAGGTATTTTTTAAACTGTATTGGCTACTTAAAGGTCATCTCTCCTTAAATGTATTGGAAAATTGCTTCATAGACTTTATTATAAAACTAAATAACTTAAATCACTTGATCACTTTGTTAACTAAACAGTTTATTTTATTTTTAACTTAAAATGATCCTCTTTTCAACGTACAAAATTATTTTACGGCAAAAAGGTACAATTATTACAACAAAAAGAAAACACAAACCTACATTATACATGAAGTAACCAAACTCGTAGTACAACCCAAAAGCTGGTGAATCTAAATCATGTTCAGAGTCGAACGTGTATATAAAACTTTCGAATCTGAGCATTTGAAAAAAAATTATTATGAAAGCTTTTAAAAGTATATATCGTAGATTATAGAAAAGCGCACAAATTGCTATTGAAATTCAGTTTTTGCTTGTGTTTTCTTAATGAATAGTATTAATTTGTACTAAACAAATTATATTTTATAACAATTTGAAAGAATTGATCGAAAATATAAAAAAATAATTCTTCCACAATTTTCTCGAAATCTATGGGTCGAATAAAAAACTTATTCTACTAAATTGACTCCAAATGTGACTTAGATTCACTGGTTTTCCGCTTGTACATCGAGTTTTGTTACACGGCGTATTGTTTACACTATAATGCGAACAAACAGACCGATTTCAAATAAAAATACGAAAACAAAACATGAAATTCCTTATAACGATGTGATTTCTGAAAAATACATAATAATGGACAATAAGAAAATAATGGAAACCTTACAATGGTTAGGAGTCGTCAGAACAACAAAGAAACGCGAAGACTGTAAAGCGTTACGACGTAAAAACCTTTTATTTATTTTTATTTCAACGAGAATATTATAATCTCGATGGAGATTGATAGAGGTTCGTGATAAGAAACATTAAAAGTAATACAAAACCAGGGCTGCGGAGTCGAACTCGGGGTTGTTGAGTCAGAATAGGATTTTCGTAAAAATGAGGTAGACGGATGGAGTTGGAAACACGGTCACACTTAGTGAGCACCACTTACTTGGTCCCATGTTTATAAATATAGGGCAAAAAATGGCTCTTTTTCTGGCGTTAGTAAGCCTCTTCAGTCCCTGTCATATTGGAAACGATTTTTTAAAATAAATTTTCCGATACTTTAATAAGCGCAAAAAGAGCATTTTTTTAATTTTATAGTCAGTATTTGCTTAAGAGCGTTGTATTTAACCCCTCGTCACCTTAAATTTTGAAACTTTTGTTTCTTGCGACAAATGAGATATCCTTCGTTTCACATTTTTCTAAAGACGCTACATGGTGAACGTGAGAGTAGATTTGTGAAAAAACCTGTTTATTTAATTTTAATTTACTGGTCATATTGATTTTATTTGGTACTGAAATTTAAAGTCGTCAAATCGTTCATGTTGGATTAAGGGATGCCAAAGCTTGTGATGAAATCAAAGATTTTTAATTAAATGGAATCGGAATGGAATATGAATAAGTACACGGCAGCCCTAACTGTACATCATCCTTCTTCATTCTTCTGTATCTCATCTTCAGAGAAAAAATGATGAATTTTGTGTGTGAAAGATTAGGGCTTAAGTTATATTCTAAGAGTCACGCATATGCCCAAAGTCTGAAGTTAGTAAGGATCAAAAAGTATTCTTTGTAATAGTCAAGAGAAATAACCGTCTATTCTAGGTACTTACTTGTTTATGTAAAGACATCCAGAAAATTCCCAGTATCCAGATTTAAACATTAATTTTTAAAATACAGTAAGTAGATACTACAGCCTCAATCTGAGCTATCTCTTGTTTACCCCGCGGAATCCTGGTTCCCGGATCCTTGGATCCTGGCGACAGGGTCTCCTGGAGAGTTCTATTGATGTCCACATGCTCCACATAAAACGTGGCGAAAGAAGAAAAATAGATACTAGATACCGACGAATAAATCATTTATAATCATTTTTCCATATTTATTTGTGGCTAACCCAACCAAAATAAAATATATTAATGATTTTGAACATGATTGAAATACAACCCCAATTTGCCATGCATGCATAAAAAAAATTGTGCATCGTGAATACAAAGCGAACGCTATTTTACAAATCAACAAAAGGAACTGCGCATAATCATTACACATTTTCTAATTATTAATAACTTTCCATATCAGTTTTTAAAAAACTATTGAATGATCAAGGTTCGCTGCACTTGTGTATCAATGCAGTGCCATGTGCACCATCGGGTGCGGATAAGGGGAGACAGTAGTAGTAGTAATTAAAATATCAATTTTATTTTGCACTCAAAATGTCTTCAGTAAATGATGACATGACAAATTTGAAATAATGTTTACGAAAATTATGCCAAAACCACCTGTGTCAATAAAATAAGTCAAACCTTTTATGGACACAACTGTAATTCATTTTTTCAGAACAAAAAATATTACAAAAATTACTTTTTTGAGTGATATTGGAATGATTTGTTATGTTGGTTAAATGCATGTTTTGAATTCTTTAATTTATTAATAATATTCCTTCTAGGTACATATCTCCTATAACATATCTAATGTACGAAACAGAATAGCGATTTTAACAATGCGATTTCACATAAATCATTATATTTATTTGATGATCGATTATTTGGATAATAATCCCGTGGGACGTGGTAAGTGCCGACTTTGTATTGGAAAACTTCGAATCCCACTCATTACATTTAAAAACAGTTGTTACCAAATTGTTAAAAGAACCACTAATTATTATTTATATATCTTAAAAATAAAAATTAAATATTTGTAGTATAAAAATGTACACATAATAAATTAATAATTATTTTCATGCGTCCAATACTTAAATTTACGAAATAACAAAAAGTTTTCATTCATTTCAAATTCACCTAATTATATCACTTTTAATCCTTGTCTCTTTTACATCTGTTTCCAGAGAAAGGCTTTTCACAAATTCACTTTCAAGTGTTTTTTACGTTCGGAAAATAGGTCGAATCTTTCCGCTAACACTAATGGAATTGGCAACGAGCTGCTTAAAGATGCAGATGCAAGTTTTTTCTTCAATGCAGATATTTTCTTCGTTGAAAAAATATATCCGAATATGTATTTTAAGAACGTCAAAATCTCAAAAGAAATTCTGGACTCATCTGACAAGAATTTTTTTCAAGTCAATTCCTGAGTCCTGTGTTCCATATTTTCTTGTCCAATATCCCGGTTTTGAGATTAAAAAATATTTATTATTGGATAGCAGGCCTATTATAATTATTATTATCAATTACCTGTTATGTATAATAACATATTCACCTGTTTGTATCTGAAATAACATTAAATAAAATAATTCATCTTAGCGATTTAAAACATGAACTTGAAACATTTATCTATGCCACCACTAGCGACATATAAAAAATAAACAATAAAAAAACATAAATAAAATATCTTCTTTGTCATCATGTCATCCAAGTACGCAACAAAACAAAATATGAATAGATATTATCAACAGTTTGACATACATGTGTAATTAATGAAATAGTAAATAATAGACCAATCACGTAGATAATTCCCTGACGAAATATAGTTTTACGTTCAAATCTACTTAAAACTCGGGTGCCTGTACTTAGTAAATTCTAGTCATTTGGAAAAATATTTGATGGAACGCCACCTTTTGTTTGTAAGCACAAACGTTGAAAATTCTTGTTATTAAGTTCTACGTACGCTGTTCCAACTTGTCGGAAAGGCCTCCATTGATGCGGTCTGTGTGTGCGTGTGAGCAGGGCCGGCTTGGATTCCGTGGTAAGGTTCGCAAAAGGTTCCTACCTTCACAGACCGCGTATTGTTTGACGGTGTTTATTTTGCGAAACGTGACCCGGTCATGAATAACAAACGAGTAATTACGTAAGACAGGAACGCCAATATGAGAAAGAGTATTGTTTTGTTTTGCAGTGCGCATTTTTTGTACATTTTCCTTTATTTGAAAAATCCATTTTCTGAAAAGGGATTTTTGCAGCCGAGTTTGCAGCAGCTTTAAAACACAATTTTGAACGGTTAAGCACTGAGATATCAATTTCATTGTTTCAAAACATTAGCACAGTGACAAATAAAAAAACGTATCGTTACAAACCTCATTTTATTAAGGTTTTGGGCTTCGCAACGCTTAAATACCCAGATTACCTTACAGAGCTTTTTTGTCTCTGTTGAGATTTAAAAAATTGACCTAGCTAATAATACTTTATTCCAAATCCTGGTTTCAGATATTATGTATTATGTAGGTATACTTATAAAATAATATATGCAAATTTATGCGTTACAAAAATTTGACAAATTCTCTTAACGCTTTTTAATAAAGTTTTTCAATTTAGTATTTGTCCTGTCAGCAGAGGCTAAGCTTTCCTTGCACCAGCTCTAACTTCCCAAAGTGTCGGAATCTTGGGAAATCATCAAGTGAGATCTTACAAACAATTACTTGAAATATTCTTGGAATTATATTTCAGCTGAGGAAAACTTCCAGCGTCATCGTGGAAACTTTCCACGCGCAACAGTGAGAAAATAGTTCCTTTTAGTTGTACAAATGTTCGATCTCCTTGTGAAGAGTGTCCAAAGACGACGATCCATAATTTACCACTTACAAATCTTTAAAAGTGAACGTTATAAAATCATTTGACGCAACAATAATGTTTGATTTATGTTTAACACGTGCAAACAATGTGAGGCAGAAAAAATACACAGATTTAAAATGTCATAATACACAGTACCGGTAGGCAAGTTATATTTTCTATTTTAAGAAAAAATGGAAGCGCGCAACAAACATGATCAATTCCAAACAACGATATTGTATGAACTCATACCCATTGATAAATACAAATAATTACATCTTACAACAAACATTACCGGTTTAATGTTTAAGAGTGACCAAACTTTCTTCTTTCAAAACACCCATACTCTTAAAGCTGTTGAATGGTTAGAGAAAGTAAATTTAAGTTGTTTGAAAAAAGTTTATTTTGTAATAAATTTCTCATCTTGTTTCTTTCAAGATGAGTGGATCCTGTCGCCTTTATGTAAATGATTTTGTAAGAAAACTTCCCAAATTATTTTGTAATAAAAAGTAACGTCCCTTCAAAGAATTCTTGACGTCGCACGATGGTAACAAATGAGTTAAAAAGTGGAAACAAAACTTTCGGTTTTTAAAAACTTTTTAAATAATAAATAATAATACGCTTTAATCAAGTGAGTTAAGAAAAGGCTTTTTTATAAAATGTTTCTGAATTCCTGCTATACATATATATATTTTTTAAATCAAATTAGGTGTCATTAGTTCATTATTATGCCTCTTGAAGAAATAATATAGGTAAACACTGCCTAAAAAATTTTTAAAGTAATAAACTTTATATTAATTCTTTGTAATGTAAAATATCGTTATTATTATTAAAAAATAAAATTTTATTGTAAGGATTATTAATAATGCATTACTTGCCTAAAATTGTTATGCTTTGTATTATTAAATGTACCTACAAAATAAAATTATTATAGATGTACTATTTAGAATGAAAATGAATGGCCTAAAAGCATAATAAAGTTCGGAACCAAAGTAAAAAATTTGATGATAAACCGACATTATTTCAAACTAGTTTAAGTGTAAAACTCTCTTTCCTGATACAGAGGGATAAATAACGAATCTAGATGTAACACCCTTAAACTAAATAACGAAATTTTCTCCTCGTATCGCATCGGATAAATTTCTCTCGCCCTTAATGCAATAATCCTTGCTGTATAAAGTTTTATTGGATCTGTATACAACTTTAAAGTTGTTAACAAAGCAAACCAATTATTTAAATGCTTACTAAATAAATATAAACCAAAGACACACATCATAAATGTTTATGTCAACCTTTATGATAATCTGATTAATACATAGTTAGTGGGAACTCAAAGATGGGTCTTCAATTATTTATCTTTTACTGTAATTTTATTTAGCTATAATAAGAAAATAATATAGCTAGTATAACACATTTTTTTCTTAAATATTTCAAAATGTAATAATGTCAAAGAACTTAATATTTTATACTACGTACACTGACTAAATTTTATTTTTAACATATATTTTAATAGTTTTATATTTTAACAATACACATATTTTTAAAATACGAAAATCAAACATGAATATTTCCTTACGGACCGTGTAATATAATTTATTACAGGAAGATCAGAGACTTCTCGTACTTAGAAATTTTCTAAAAAGACATTACATTAATATCTTTACAGAGAAAAATACTACAAAGAAGATGATTTTATATCGAATCTCATTAATCATTACCAAAACGTTCACTTATTAAATGTCATAAAAATATTTAAAAAGGAATACAGTCTTATTTTATATTAGTTGCTAGATTGCCGTGTATCAAAGATATGTCATAAAATTATGAGAAGATTTTTTTATATTTATATGTGATTGTACCTATATCAAACCCTTACAATAATTCCAATTAGGAAAACAAAATAAAAAAGTAAATGAGCTTATAGGCTTTTTTGTGAGAAATTCCAAAATATTTATTCGATTCCGATAAACCTGTTAGTTATAAAAATATAAACTCGATACACTTTTACACTGTTATTTTCAGTACAAAAAAAAACTGATTTATAACATGAGAATGTATTAACCAATCAAGAACATAAAGCTTATTAAATGAATAGAAAATTTTAATAAGAATGGAAAAAATTTGATGTATTTCTGTTATTGCTAAAACCTAAAATTGAGTTTATTAGAAAGCATCTAAAATCTAAAATAAAATAGCCAAAAACCTACAAAATATATTTATTACAGCGAAAATAGGTTTTAAAAAAACATATATGTACGTTTTTAAAAAATGATTTTTAATTTTATTTGTGATTGTATTTTTTTTTATGCAAGTTCATAAAATTCTATCAAAATTTGGTTGATGCAAAATTTGATCAGCTGTATCTCAAAATACTAGTACATAAAAATATATACATCAATGTATTACAAAGTAATGTAACGAAATGAAAAATATTTTTTCCTTGTTACAATGATGAAAGCATCGTGTAATGTATGATACCCGGAACCTTTTAACAGAATAATGCAATATACAGTAATGGTATGAAGTATGAAGTGCCTATCCATCCATTCCGGATATGGACGGTAACAAACTATCCACCAGTTTAATACATATGGACGTACTGATACTTACAAAGGTAATAGGAATGCAGCAATATTATGTACAGACATGTTACGGTTCACGTAGGACGAACAAGTAAATTGTAGAAAATATTTTCATTTAGTAATGGATCGCAGGATATTATGATGAATTGCCCTTGTTGATTACTTTAAAATGACTAATTATTTTAAATCTAATTCAAAACCAACTTTTTTATAAAATTAATCGACCCAAATAATTTTTTTTTAAAAAGAAATAATTTAGAAAAAACTTTTGGTATGCTTTCCGGAGTTCGTGCCTAAGACCATGCCACAAAATTTGAAAATAATATTACTTTTCTCTTTCCTTATCCCTCATTTTGTATAGTGACAATCATACAAAACTAAGCATAAGGAATGAAGATCTTTTTTAAAAACTTAAGATATAATATCAATCTTGGATTTAGAAGTATTTAATTAATATTATTAGTCACTTTTGAATAAATTGTCAATAATATATAGGTCTGTGCAGTGTGCTGTCCATCTTACTTTAAGAGGTTAAAATTCTGATGAATCAACGACCATTTTTTTAATTTCTTCAACTTAGTAACCATCACGCCATTTCACCGAAGGGGTAGGCAGAGAGGATAGTTCACCATACCACTCTGTTCTGGCATACTTATTTTGCTTCCTTCACATTCATGCATTTTCAAATAAAAAGATAAATCTAATAAAAATCCAAACATTGTCCGATTTTAAATCAAACGATTTATCTAAATGCAAATTAATATTTGCGTCACATAATAAAATGACAGAGCAATAATATCATGATTTGTGCAATGAATCATACTTTGGGAGGTTATAATACTGATGAATTCATGATTCCCACCTGAAGGTCTTCACATCTCCACGTAAATCATTGAATCAGGTCAACACGGTGGAAAATTGCTCGGCAAGATCCCGGAATTTATCACTGTCGAGAGTACCACCTACCACCTTCCACCTACCCACCTACCTGCTTCCAAGTAGATTCCTACAGCTTCGGCAGCTGAACATGAATATGAAATCGACGATCCAATGCGAATAAACCATAAAGACCATGGCTTTCCTGTGAAATTGCATGATTGAGTTTATTTACTTTGGAATAATGTAGGGGGAATAATAGCAACGAAGTTGCAATAACTTGCACTGGAGGTACCTACGCCAAATTTGCAATCACATGTGATTTGGCACTCCACGTGAATGGGTTTAAAAATGAACACTGATAAAACTCATGTCATGTGTAACAGCTCATGTCGAGATGATCAGATCCCCCTGGCTTTTTCGGGACAAGTCATCGAAAGGGTGCGGCCTGGAGTAGCGGGCGCCGCATTCAACAGTATAAAAGCTGTCTGGAGATTGGATGTCTACTCGGTTAAAACAAAATTCCGCCTTTATAACGCCTGCATCACACCTGTTCTGTGACTGCGAATCATGGCACCTAAAAAAGCAGACTTCTGAGTTTTGAGAATAGGCGTATTTAGTATTTTTATTAAAATACTCTAAAATCATTACTGTCCCTACCTCATACCTACTCGGTTCTATGAGTTATAAAAAAAAACTTTTTGGATTAAAAAAAATTTTGGCGTCCGCTCTGTATACAATTTCTTGAATTATTCTGCCGGTTTTTTTGTGAATGCGTTCATAATGCAAATTCATACCTCTTGGCACTGCCGCGGCCGGTACCTATTTCAACTCAAGTTGAATCCGCTTCAGGAGCACAACCGGCGGAAGATAAATAAAATATCTTCCCTTTTCGCCATATTAGAATATTCTTTAGCAGTCCGGGGCAGGGGGCGGGAAACTCATTCAATTCAAGTTGAAAGGTTGCGCGGGGATACTGACATTAGCGGGCCGGCATTACGTTTCCTGTTAGAGGATTTCCCGCCGGTACGCCGGAAGTGGAAGAGCATTTCAAATAACATTCCGAATTTAAAATGTGTAATAATAGAATGGTAGCGTTCAGGAAGTTAATGATACAGCTGTGAAAAATGATACAAATTTAAACAATATGAGAAAAATTGGTATCATTCAAAGTACCTACTTAATAGCAAAGTACTCGTATCTTGATCCTGTAAAACTTATCTAACCATCAAAAATTAAACCTGACATCCAATTTTTAGTCTATTCAAAAGATAAATATGTATCTCAGCAAAATAAATATGTATCTATGCATAAAAGGTTACTTGAAAAAATAGCGCCTTCTAGCATCATAAGTATGAAGTGTCAAAACAATATTCCACGCAAAAAGTAAAACGTATTAACGTTGCACATGTAGGGAAGTTTTAATAACAACTTGGTGAACATAGACTCTGAACATGACAGCGAAACTGATAGAACACTGTATACTGTAGGAAGGTAATGCTAAGCTTTTAAATTACAGGTTTATTTTATGATACTGATAAGTCTGATCATCTTTCCTTCATGAAATAAATAATTAAGATTCACTGCATCCAATGCAGTGCCTTATGCACCACATATCCGACCTCCTCTATATTTCACTTAGACTCATTATCTCTTAAAATTTATTAGCATTGTTTTTATCCCATGTATTCCAATACCATGCGTTCCGATGAAAATAGGACATATTAATAAAATCGTTAAAATACACGGATCTTTTTTTTTTAAGTTACCTAACTACTCGTAAGTTTCAGGTGATTATGAGCCACAGTGACAAATGGAGATAACTGATTTTACTTTTAATGGCATAATATTATCTATTAATCTTCTTCTTCCGATACATTCCCTCCTATGTGGAGTAGTGGATATCGAAAATACCTCCAGTAGACTACCGCCGGCTAGTACTCTTGCCTCATCGCATGTTATCCCATATCCCTCAGTTCCGCCGAGTACGTCCGAGAGATTGTTCCTAAATATTATGGTAAAAATCGTCATAATTTTACAGTTTGTAGGAATTCGAACTAATACATAGTATATTGTAGCAATGTATTGCGTATTCAATGAATTTATTATTCCATTAAAACATTGGGAACCAAATGTTGAAAGTCAGTTTTATGAATAATTAGTAACATTTTTTTCATTTCCCATAGATTTTGTTTCCTCAAAATTTCAAAAAAAAATTTTGAAATGAGATTTTTCATATTAATAATTGTATGTGTTGGCCTGGTACTGAAGGCGTATGACTGATCATCTTTCCTTCATATATAAAAAAATGATCAAGACACGCTATAATTGGTGTGCCGATGCAGTGCCCTATGAACCATTGGATAAGGAAAAGTAGTAGTAGTTTTGAAATGTATAAAAAAATGTTTTTTTTATGAATGAATGAATTTTATGAAAAATGAAAATTTAAAAAAAAACACTCCTATTATGGCTTTGATTATTTACAAAGCTCAAATTATTTTTTATGACTAATGTTTTATTCACTTTTCACTTGACATATCCGCTTACTAATCGTGTAATAAAAGGAACAAAATGTTTTTGAAAGTAAAATGATTATCGGCTTTCAAATTCCACTTTCTCGCCATTTTCTTAAGTCTCCTTGAAAAATGAGAGTTCTCCTTGATAAGCGTTTTGGGACTTCTCCTCTCAAACAAGCGCAATTTGAAAACTTCAGAAAAAGAAAACAAAACAAAACAACGTTGAGAAATTCTTTTCAAATTCTTTTCAAAATGTTTTCATTATTGCGGATAGGACGACCACGCAATATTAAAACAATTAAGGAAGATTTAAAAAAAGTTACCACACAATTATTTTAATCAAAAATGTTAATTAAAAATGGTTGATAAAATTAATTTATAATACACAGAAAACAATTACCGTAAAGGAGATGTATGAAAAATCGCTACAATATATTGAAATTATGTATTATTTGTGTAAAGTTTTACATATTTAAATATTCTATTCAATGTTTGTATTGGCCCTATAAGACGAGCGTTTTTATTTAAACAAGCATTTGTTTTAAAAACTTTTGTTAGAACTTCTCGAAAATAATTACGCAATGCCCAATATTTTTTCTTTTTATGCATGTTTTGGTATTATGAAGCAATAACAATAATCCGTTTCCATTCGTTTCCAAAAAATAAATAAATAAAAAAATTCCTATCTTTTTTGTTATCTGATTTAAAAATTGACAATAAATTAATTCAGTAACAGAGTTTAAAAACTTGTATTGTAAATATAAGAACTTACCTACTTACCTTACGATAGCCTGATTTTCCTCAAGTGCTAACTAGGGATTACCTCATACTTTTTTTAAATGAATATCGTCTTACCTGAAACAAATAAAAACATTATTTTAAATATAATATACTACATAAAATCACTATCATAATATTGTTGCATTGATGTAGGTAAAAGGGTTAAAACTCCACACTTCCTTTGCTTCCTCCGAATTCATACGTACATCTCGTCGCATGACCACTTTTATACATCTTATCGAGCATCTGCACGCCAATATTATTCCGACATTTGACCTGACCACTTTTAAGTATTTGCTATATTTAATCATTATAATAGGTACCTAGTCATTCCCATTATTTGATCAACTTTTTTAATTTAGCCAAATTAACGTAATGCAGCTTGTAAAACCATTAAAAATGCATAAATGTAGTTACGATGGAAAATCGAAAAAACAAGAATCGATTATTCAGATGAATTGTTTACATAAAATATCTGCATTGCTTTCGAAATATATAAATATTATCAATAATGTACTAGGCTAAAAATAGTACGTTGTCTGGTTTGATTATTATTGGATATTGGATTCAGGCAACCATCAGCATCATGTATTTACATAAAACAAAAAGTACCCTCATAAATATATTTTATTTTATTCTATACATCCCCAATTCAGGAATAATTTCACAGTGGACTGATTCGCATGCGAGCCAACGCAATTAATTAAAACTTATTGGATTCATTATTATAAAAAGGAGTAATTGCTTATTTTATTTTGATTGGTGATCGTTAAAAATGCATATTTAAAAGCAATTATGTAGTTTTAGCAGCAATATCTACATGGTGCATTTAATGAAAAAGATTTTTGAACCGCATTACTAATGAATTATTTGCGATTTTATTGATTATAATGTATATCGTGCTCCTGAATTAATTTTTAAATTATATTATAAATTGATGATACATCTAGGTTTAGATCAAATGCAATTTCAGCTTAAGCAATATCATTGATGCTGGATAAGTGAATCCATTGAACCAATTCAATGCAATAAAGGTGAATAATTGCTTTCCGTAGTACCTAGGTACTGCAGCTATAGATTCTGATATTTCATTAGGTAAATAGGTCAAACTTTAATCTTTCTGATACGAAATTTCATAGTGTAATTTCGATTATTCCCCTTAAAAACTGATCATTATTTTATTATTTTATCAACCACCTCAACAGGCCAGGAGGCGCAATTACAGAGGGGATCAACATCATAAAACGCGCCCGCTTAAGAAAAATAGCTTTTGATTATTAATATCTCACTAAGAATCGAACCCGGAACCTCCGAAGTGTAAATCCAACGTCTAACTATACATATGTTAGTACCGGCTTACCAAGGGTTCGTACGTCCTTTGCCTCACCTCAAAAAAGTCAAATCACCGGACACCTAATATTCTTCTGAGCTTTTCTCAAAACTCAAAAGTCTGCTATTTTGGGCCCTGGTTAGGTGCCATGATTCGCAGCCATAGAGGAGAAAAGGTGTGATGCAGGCGTTAACTAAATATCAAAATTTTCTGTTCTTTGACTGAAGAACAGTAGTAACAAAACACTTCATAATAACAAAAATAAGAAGTAGTTCTCTAAGAGAACGATGTCAAATATTGGAGGTCATATCAATCAAAATCAATTAATTTAAATTGATTCTCAATATAATAAGCCAGCTCGTTGGCTGGCAGGCGGGTTTAAGTAGTGATAAATACAATCAAACCAATTATATAAACACACATATAAAAATACACATTTATACATACGTAAAAGTAATATAGATATAGGCACCCATGTTAAATTGTAAAATAAAGTCAGAAGATATGAAGAAAAAAAAAGTAAAATCCATTTTTAGGCTTGAAACTTTTAGAATAGTATGGCTCTTTTATGTATTTATTTCTGAATTACCGTTTTATTCAATAAACTGTTATACGTAAAATTCACCACAGTGCAATGGCATGTACACACAAAAGTGCTGAATAATATGCATTATTGATGTATGACACTAAGCATGAATATTTATTGATGGCAGTAAAAATCTATGCACAGTCATTAAATTTCCGTTAGTTATTAGAACTTTCTCTCAATGCTATCAAATTAAGGTTAATATGAAATGTCAATAACTAACTGTTTTGATAAAATAACGAGTAGGTATGGTGGTTACTGGTCAACTCCCATGATAAAAAACCCAAGTACAATACTACTGTTTTTGTTGTTACGATCAATCTTAGATTATAACTTCTAATAACTTAATTCATACGACATTTTCCCAGATGCACTAAAAAAATATACATAATATGTATACCCAGAATAAATGTGTTTTAATAAATAAATCGCTAACCAACAATCATGCCATTTTTTCCGAAGGGGTAGGCAAAGAGGGTATAACGCCACACCATTCTGCTTGCACACTTCCCTTGCTTTTTCCACTTTCATGCACTCACGTAAAAAATAAAATCTAATTTTGCAATAAATAAAATTTACCACACAAATTTCGAAGGTAAAAAAAATATATGAAGTGTGTTAAAAAACGTAAGATACAATCGTTTCAAATGTAAATGGCGTGACGGTAAAAACTGCGAAACAATAATGTTTTAATATTATAACGTATTTTGACAGCTTAGACTTTTCCTTATTAGAAAATAGGACATTTCAATAACTTACTTTTTCCTCGAACTTTCATTAACGAATGCTGTAAAATAGGTTTGGCTGATTATTTTTTAGTCTCATTGTCTGGTGACTTACTAAAATAACATTAATATTGAAATGTGTGGGTTGTTTATTAGCATTGTTTTTATCCCATGTATTCCAATACCATGCGTTCCGATGAAAATAGGACATATTAATAAAATCGTTAAAATACAAACGGATCTTTTTTTTTTTAAGTTACCTAACTACTCGTAAGTTTTCAGGTGATTATGAGCCACAGTGACAAATGGAGATAACTGATTTTACTTTTAATGGCATAATATTATCTATTAATCTTCTTCTTCCGATACATTCCCTCCTATGTGGAGTAGTGGATATCGAAAATACCTCCAGTAGACTACCGCCGGCTAGTACTCTTGCCTCATCGCATTGTTATCCCATATCCAGTTCCGCCGAGTACGTCCGAGAGATTGTTCCTAAATATTATGGTAAAAAATCGTCATAATTTTACAGTTTGTAGGAATTCGAAATAATACATAGTATATTGTAGCAATGTACTGCGTATTCAATGAATTATTATTCCATTAAAACATTGGGAACCAAATGTTGAAAGTCAGTTTTATGAATAATTAGTAACATTTTTTTCATTTCCCATAGATTTTGTTTCCTCAAAATTTCAACAAAAATTTTCTAAATGTGATTTTTATATTAATATTGTATGTGTTGGCCTGGTACTGAAGGGTATGACTGATCATCTTTCCTTCATATAAAAAAATGATTAAGACACGCTATAATTGGTGTATCGATGCAGTGCCCTATGCACCATTGGGTGCGGATAAGGAAAAGAAGTAGTAGTTTTGAAATGTATAAAAAAATGTAAAAAAAAAAACATTTTAATAGATTTGAAATTTATTTTAAAAAAACACCTCCTATTATGGCTTTGATTATTTACAAAGCTCAAATTATTTTTTGTGACTAATGTATTATTCACTTTTCACTTGACATATCCGCTTACTAATCGTGTAATAAAAGGAACAAAATGTTTTTGAAAGTAAAATGATTATCGGCTTTCAAATTTCCACTTTCTCGCCATTTTCTTAAGTCTCCTTGAAAAATGAGAGTTCTCCTTGATAAGCGTTTTGGGACTTCTCTTCTCAAACAAGCGCAATTTGAAAACTACAGAAAAAGAAAACAAAACAAAACAACGTGACGAAAATTCTTTTCAAATTCTTTTCAAATGTTTTCATTATTGCGGATAGGACGACCACGCAATATTAAAACAATTAAGGAAGATTTAAAAAAAGTTACCACACAATTATTTTAAATCAAAAATGTTAATTAAAAATGGTTGATAAAATTAATTTATAATACACAGAAAACAAGTACCGTAAGGAGATGAAAAATCGCTACAATATATTGAAATTATGTATAATTTGTGTAAAGTTTTACATATTTAAATATTCTATTCAATGTTTGCATTGACCCTATAAAACGAGCGTTTTTATTAAAACAAGCATTTTGTTTTAAAAACTTTTGTTAGAACTTCTCGAAAAAAATTACGCAATGCCAATAATATCATCTTTAGAGATTTTTTTTCTTTTTATGCATGTTTTGGTATTCTGAAGCAATAACAATAATCCGTTTCCATTCGTTTCCAAAAAATAAATTATATATTTTTTTCATGTCTTTTTTGCTATCTGATTTGAAAATTGTCAATAAATTAATTCGGTAACTGAGTTTATAAACTTGTATTGTAAATATAAGTACTTACCTACTTACCTTACGAAAAGCCTGATTTTCCTCAAGTGCTAACTAGGGATTACCTTCATACTTTTTTAAAATGAATATCGTCTTACCTGAAACAAATAAAAACATTATTTTTAAAATATAATATACATAAAATCACTATCATAATATTGTTGCATTGATGTAGGTAAAAGGGTTAAAACTCCACACTTCCTTTGCTTCCTCCGAACTCATACATCTCGTCGCATGACCACTTTTATACATCTTATCGAGCATACTGCACGCCAATATTATTCCGACATTTGACCTGACCATTTTCAAGTATTTATTATATTTAATCATTATAAAAGGTAATCATTCCCATTATTTGATCAACTTTTTTAATTTAGCCAAATTAACGTAATGCAGCTTGTAAAACCATTAAAAATGCATAAATGTAGTTACGATGGAAAATCGAAAACGGGAATCGATTATTCAGATGAATTGTTTACATAAAATATCTGCATTGCTTTCGAAATATATAAATATTATCAATAATGTACTAGGCTAAAAAATAGTACGTTGTCTGGTTTGATTATTATTGGATATTGGATTCAGGCAACCAGCAGCATCATGTATTACATAAAACAAAAAGTACCCTCATAAATATATTTTATTTTATTCTATACATCCCAATTCAGGAATAATTTCACAGTGGACTGATTCGCATGCGAGCCAACGCAATTAATTCAAACTTTATTGGATTCATTATTATAAAAAGGAGTAATTGCTTATTTTATTTTGATTGGTGATCGTTAAAAATGCATATTTAAAAGCAATTATGTAGTTTTAGCAGCAATATCTACATGGTGCATTTTGATGAAAAAGTTTTTTGAACCGCATTACTAATGAATTATTGCGATTTTATTGATTATAATGTATATCGTGCTCCTGAATTAATTTTTAAATTATATTATAAATTGATGATACATCTAGGTTTAGATCAAATGCAATTTTCAGCTTAAGCAATATCATTGATGCTGGATAAGTGAATCAATTGAACCAATTCAATGCAATAAAGGTAAATAATGCTTTCCGTAGTACCTAGGTACTGCAGCTATAGATTCTGATATTTCATTAGGTAAATAGGTCAAACTTTAATCTTCCCGATACGAAATTTCATAGTGTAATTTCAATTATTCCCCTTAAAAACTGATCATTATTTTATTATTTTATCAACCACCTCAACAGGCGCAATTACAGAGGGGATCAACATCATTAAACGCGCCCGCTTAAGAAAAATAGCTTTTGATTATTAAAATCTCACTAAGAATCGAACCCGGAACCTCCGAAGTGTAAATCCAACGTCTAACTATACATATGTTAGTACCCGGCTTACCAAAGGGTTCGTACGTCCTTTGCCTCACCTCAAAAAAGTCAAATCACCGGACACCTAATATTCTTCTGAGCTTTTCTCAAAACTCAAAAGTCTGCTATTTTGGGCCCTGGTTAGGTGCCATGATTCGCAGCCATAGAGGAGAACAGGTGTGATGCAGGCGTAAACTAAATATTAAAATTTTCTGTTCTTTGACTGAAGAACAGTAGTAACAAAACACCGTCATAATAACAAAAATAAGAAGTAATTCTCTAAGAGAACGATGTCAAATATTGGAGGTCATATCAATCAAAATCAATTAATTTAAATTGATTCTCAATATAATAAGGCCAGCTCGTTGGCTGGCAGGCGGGTTTAAAGTAGTGATAAATACAATCAAACCAATTATATAAACACACATATAAAAAATACACATTTATACATACGTAAAAGTAATATAGATATAGGCACCCATGTTAAATTGTAAAATAAAGTCAGAAGATATGAAGAAAAAAAAGTAAAATCCATTTTTAGGCTTGAAACTTTTTAGAATAGTATGGCTCTTTTATGTATTATTTCTGAATTACCGTTTTATTCAATAAATGCTTTACGTAAATTCAATAAACTGGCATGTACACACAAAATTCACAGCAGTGCATGGCATGTACACACAAAAGTGCTGAATTATATGCATTATTTATGCATTAAATTTCCGTTAGTTATTAGAACATTCTCTCACCCAGTAAAAATTGTGTTTTAATAAATAAATCGCTAACCAACATTCATGCCATTGTTTCCGAAGGGGTATGGCAACTCCCATGATAATAAACCCAAGTACAATACTACTGTTTTTAAAATAACGAGTTGTTACTTTCATCAACGCACGTAAAAAATAACTTTTAATGTTGCAATAAATCTTAAATACGACATTTTCCCAATTTCGCACTAAAAAAAATATATGAATAAAAATATAAATAACGTAAGAATAAATGTGTTTTAATAAATAAATCGCTAACCAACAATCATGCCATTTTTTCCGAAGGGGTAGCAAATAGGGTATAACGCCACACCATTCTGCTTGCACACTTCCCTTGCTTTTCCACTTTCATGCACTCACGTAAAAAATAAAATCTAATTTTGCAATAAATAAAATTTACCACACAAATTTCGAAGGTAAAAAAAATATATGAAGTTGTTAAAAAACGTAAGATACAATCGTTTCAAATGTAAATGGCGTGACGGTAAAAACTGCGAAACAATAATGTGTTTAATATTATTACGTATTTTACAGCGGTTTAGACTTTTCCTTATTAGAAAATAGGACATTTGCGTGCTGTCTGCTAATTCCAGCTTTTTTTACTCGGTCAAAACAAACTTTCATTAACGAATGCTGTAAAATAGGTTTGGCTGATTTTTTTAGTCTCATTGTCTGGTGACTTACTAAAATAACATTAATATTGAAATGTGTGGGTTGAAGGTGAAATTCGCAAGGTCGGCAAGTGCATGTTGCGTACTTGATTACAAAATAATACAGGTCGGTTGTAACAGCAACCTCCAACCCCACATAATATTAAGTAAAATTTGCGTAATCGAACATATAACGTATTTCCTATGGATGCCTCTACGTCTACCTTGATCTGACAAAAGATTTATCCAAATATGAAACTTATGAACTAAAATATGTACGTAGGAAACTGAACTATTTTTCGGCGGAATTGGATAAAGTCGTAGTCGCACCCAAATCTTATTCAACTGTTATAATCATATTTTCATAGATTTATATTCATTTATTTATTTACAAATAAAAACGACATTTTATTGAAGAGAATTTAGAAAGACATTTTACAATGGCAGGTATCGTTAGCATATTTACACGTTTTTCTGCGTGTCTACATTTATTTTTTAAATAAACGAATTTCTGCAAATAAATTTTTTTTAATGTCTGAACTAAATACATATAAGTATAATGAATAATATTACGATATGATATCTTAGTACTTCATTTTAATCTATGTGATAAGAGATCTTATCACACATCATCTGATGTCTGGATGAAAATACTGCGTCGTTTTTTTAAATATACGGTGAAGGACTGTAATGATTAGGATCAAGGTGTGCCAACGCAGTGCTATATGCACAACTAATTGCGGATAAGTCTAATGAATACCCTTGGGGAATGACGAAGGAACACATGCACTTGGCAGAATAAACTCATTAACCATATTATTTGCTTTTCAATATTTAAAATCACGCCCGTGAGCTTTTACCGAGCTTAAAAAAATCAAACAAATCATTTTGTAAAACAATTCCGTAAGTATATGTAGTACCTGGTCCTAATACTTTTTTATTTCGATTTTTTTTTTTTAAGATAATATATTTATGGAATCATTTCCAGGGGAAACTCGTAGAAAAAAATGTATCTGGAAAGTGATCAAAATCAAGGGACAAGTTGCGCATTCATCAACCGACAAGATTTAGATGTGGGGCCTTGTTCACTGAACTATTATAATTTTCTAGTAAGAAAGAACCTAATGAAAATTTCTAAATTAAAAAAAAATAAAATAATTTGTACATTTGCTAAATTATTTATAGATGCATTTGGCGCTACGGCATAAACATAAAAATTGACTGCGTTCCCTATAATCTTTTGAAAATTTTGTTAGAAAAAGAATTGCTATAATTGCTAACAAATAACTGATATTGACTGATAGTAATTTTTGGTTGAATGATGAATCATTCTACATTGACATTGACACAATTCATCCGGATGAATAGTCAACATGTCACTTTTTATATTACCTTATTATAATAATTCTTACTTTGCACAATGTACATAGATGGCGCTGCTGTAGCTAAATTAAATTTACCGATATCATAACTAAAAACACAGCCTGAGTGATACTTCAAACTCATTCATTCTTACCTGACGTACGTTCACGTTAGTTACGGCGCGTTAATAATGACGTTTCTAAATACCTGCCTCTGATTGGTCGAGAGCAGGTGGTGTGACTCTGAGAAAATTGGCAACGCAAATACATACGTGGAATACCTGCCGGGTTATTGCAACTAGTCTGGCTACAAAATGTAAACAAAGCGCACGCTAAACATAAAAACAGTTGCTTTGAATGTATTACGTTATGTAATGGCAATGGAAATGATTCACAGTTTTGACTATGTGGCACCAAGGTGTGTAGCAGCTGTCGTTTTTTGTCGATAGGGTCTAGACATGAGTTATACTATTAATAGTGCCTTAGTGCCACAAACTACGAAGTGTTCTAACTACAAATACCAACATATTTAATGTATCTCCTTATTTTTTTATAACATTTGCCTACTTAAAAAACCATAATAACTATTATTACACGTAATCAAACGTAACAATAAATACCACCATTCAAATCAAAATTATTATATTCGCAAAAAATTAATCGTTGTTCTTCTCTCCTTCACTCTATATAGGACTATCAAATCATTTCCAGAACTAGTAGTCAAAAGTCTATAACATTTTAAAATACAAAGATTTCACGCTAAAAAAATATTTAATGAAATATTTCAGATTGACAAATGGGAATCGAACCCACTACTTCATACATAGCGGCTCAATGTGCTTCTGCTAAACTACGAGGCGGACATAATTTCGGACTAAATTTATATTATATAAATATGTTGAATAATGGAGTTAAAGCTGTGTTTTGTAAAGCTGTTACTTGTCAACGCGCAACGAACCGATTATTTATCGAAATAGGTGCCGAATGCATTTAGACAGCTCCGATAAGGAGTGCTGATTGGTTGAGGTTGCCACTTTAGCGATTTAAGACAAGAGAAACGTGCTAAATTATTTTTCGTGTTATTATTAGGTACATATCGCTGTTACTTTGTTGAATAATATAAATATCTCATATATGTACTATTTACATCAAATTAGCTTGAAGTTTGAAAATATTCGAAGAATAGACACAATGAATAATTGATATTCATCATCATCATCATTATCATATCATATCCGCTCCCTATGTGGAGCATATGAATTCCACAAACTGCCTCCAGGCCAAGCGATCGGCCGCCAGCTCCCGTGCATCCTCCCAAGTCAAGTCCGCATCCCGCAGCTCAGGCGCAAACTGCCGGATGGATATTGGTAAATATTTATTAAGGTTGCACCTAAAGCCAACATTAGAAATGTAGGTGATTTCAAAATTATATTTCAGATTTATTGACAGCTGTAAAGTTTCAAAAAAAAATTCTCATTTGCTTTACTTTTCTCTAAACGGATTTTAAGAAAAATGTACGTAATCTATGGATATTAATATAGTTTTTAAATTTTTTAAATTCCATTAACAGAAAGTAATAAAAAACACATTTTGCGACCATATTTCATGAGCACAACTTTCTTAGTCTCATGTTATTAGCATAGAGTTAAACTGGATTTTTTTCTAGCTTTGGCCCGCAGCGCCCCTTTATTTTTTTAAAAATATTTCACAAAAAAAAATGAGTTGCATGAGTTGCATTTTTTAAAATATTATTCACATAACCATTATTGCACTCGTTATTTTTATTACATGGTTATCAATAAACCAACCAACTTCAAACAATCGACAAACTGTCACGCGAACCGAACCGCTAAATTATTGGCTAGCCGTAAAAATATTCAATCAAATCAACGCAATGCAGTATGTTGATAAATTATATTACAACTCTACTATGTTATGACTACAATAGAATGGGGAAAAATCATAGAAACCTGAAACTGTTGATTTTTCACTTACTCACATGATTAAAATTCAGGCATTCAAATGTACATTTTTTTAAAGACAAAAACACAAGTTTGAGAAAAATGGTTAACCGTTTGTTTCCTTCTTAAATTTTCAAGCGATTTTCCACTCTTTGTGGTTTAAAAATACGATAATTCAGTTTACATCCACGATTTAACCTGGTCAAAGTCAACTAACAAATTTAATTAGTATAAACGAGTGCCTTGTCGAGTTAACCCGTGAGTAATGCACTATTTTACTGTAGCCAAATCATCGACTCAATTACGTGCTAACTCCCGATAC
>JAGVSP010000346.1:0-73159 GCA_022494985.1 Micrasema minimum
TATAAAATAAAGAGATTTTCAATAAATTACTTGGAAAAAGGTGATTTGTAGATATTTTTCAATTTATGGCTTCTAAATTTCGTCCAAAACAAAAAGGCGTTTCGATACTAAGGATGACCTCACATAACCCCTTTCTGGAGCATTATGAACCTCTTGGGGCACAGCCCTAACGTAGACCTTAAACCTTAAGGGTCGAAAATTACTATCCAGTTAGACGATTTGTTGGTATCTTTTGTACTAGTTGCAATTAGTGTACCAATCTAGAAGTTTTCTGTCAGCTCTGAGGAATTGAAAAGCAGTTCTGCTTGATTTCTAAAATTAGTAACATATACAATATACATACATACATCACATGTTCTTGACCTGACAAACCGATTTTTGAACATGCTATTAAAATACGAAGATAATTCTGTGGCTACTGTGATAAGTGATACAAGTCAAAAATCACCACTGTTCAGGGGAGCAAAAACAAGATTTTAAAAATTCTAGTTCAACTAAGTGGGCTAGGTTACACATAAGTACCTTATTTAGTAGATGAAAACATTCACTTTAACTGTGCATTTTAATTTTTATGGGTTATGTTTTAGTTTTAAAGTAATTCGTGAAAATAACTGTAAAAAAGTTGTTTCCTAATGTAAATTGATATACCCACACATTTAGCAATAAGTAGCATGGACTAAGGATTTTTGGGTAGGTCCATTTTATGAATGATCTTAAAACTAAACATATTACATTAATTAATAAATTGACTTTATGTTATCATATTATAATGTACAGAAATCAGATCCGCGTTATTATCTTTTTAAATTTAAATGGATTGTTTGGTGATTAGTTTTTTTTAAATGTATTTACAGAACATATTTAACAGACCTTTTGTGAAGATAGTTTTTTAAAGGATGAATGGTAAATTAATTATTGTTAATGTAAAAAGTACCCTTAAAAAAGATCCTTAATTTCAGTAAACTTAGATTATTAAGGTACGAGTTAAAATAAAATATACCTACACGTGTAGCTTACCCAAAATAAACAAAAGTCAACTTTGTATTTCGACTGAGCCTTCCAAAGACTACAAGAAAAGGTTTTTTATTAAATAAACCGAATATTTCGTAGAAAAAAAAATCCGTAACGTTTTTCACAAAAATAAGTGCCTACTCAATTACTTTGAAATATTTTATTTCTAAGAGAAGATGAAAAGATTTGTGAATACATTACTTTTCAAGTTTATAAACCTTTTCCGTGAACTTTCTAGCAAATAACTCTATTACATTGTAATATTTTTTACCATTTTTCAGTCAGGAAACGAACAAAGTTCAAAATCTAAATCCCTTAATGTTCTTTTCCATTACCAAACATCATAACATCGAGATAATATCATCATCATCAGCATCATACCATATCCGCTCCTTTTGTGGAGCATGTGGATTCCACAAACTGCTTCCAGGTCAAACTCGGCCGCCAACTCCCGTGCATCCTCCCAAGTCAAGTTCACGTTCCGCAGCTCTGACGCAAACTGCCGACGAATACACTAATACTACTACGGCTGAGATACTATGCTACCTATATAATGTATGTTTTTACGACTAGAATTCAAAACGTATTATTTAAAAATAAAAAAATTGCATTCCATTTCCTATACGGTGCATATAGATTATAGATTCCACAAGCCGTCTCCAAGTTAGGCGATCTTTCGCCGTGGTTAGATCTACGTCCCATAATTCTGACGTAAATACCTGATAAATTGGAATTTCATAACCCAAAACATCACTTTTCATATCATCAATGATTTGGTGAATAAAATATGTCATGTATAACTTATTTTAACTAAGATAATCAGTTATTCGTTCACAAAAGAAAAATATAATCTGGATTGTTATTATTATACCCTTTTCTTAACCTTTTCAGGTATTTTCAGCACACTTCCGCAATTCACTACCTAAGAATGGGTATCGATATCTTTACCAGAAGCCGGAAGCTTGACGTGGCAATCGAACTTCCGGTTGCTGAAGGTATGAAAGTTTATATGTTATATTTTCAATACTTATTCAGGCTTTTGTTTCCACTAATATATTTATTATGAAATGAACATGTTATAACAAAAATAAGAATTAATTTTCTTTGGTTTAACATAATAATTTTTACCAAAGTTTGTAGATTTTTACGGTCCTCAGAATACAGTTGGCATTATCTTTAACATTTTTTGCCTTGAGATTATCGTACTATAATGTAGCAATTATATTCCCTACGATACTTATTATGTTTACAAGTGTATTATTTTATATGACCATGGATGTATACCTTTGGAATAAAAATACATTATTATATTATTTTATTAATTCTTAAAGACCTATGTATTTTTCTATAAATGTATTTATTTAAAGTTAACCGTATTTTCCGCTTCATGATGTAGTAAAAAGCGAGTTGGTCTAGTCAATATGAAATCGCAATTGAAATGCAGAATTGTTAATAAATAAACTTTTGAAACTTATGAAGATGTAAATAAAGCCCGAGTGACTCGTCAACTTTGGATTAGAATCCCACTCCATCACAATTTGTTTAGGAATCGAATTCTTCATCTTTCCATTACATCTTTGGATGATAATATTATTCCAAGCATTTTTATAAAAGAATAATGTAGTTACTGCTGGAAATGTTTGTATGAAAAAGCGCATTTATTAATGCAGTATCCAGGTATTTTTTTTCTTAGAGAAAACGTCTCCAGAAGACCACAATACATCAGGATGACAAGTGCCGCAATACAGCAACCTTTTTACGTTTTATTTATGCAGTCCAGCAAGATGGCGTGGCTGACGCTACTCTGTTCCTAAAGGATGCCTGTCAGACATTTTCCTCGGTGACAGAACAGGATTATTCCTAACTAAATGCTGAATTCTTCATGCCCGGGATCCTCCTTATTGTACAACCTTTTTTGTACGCTCCGAGATTGGCCCCTTAAAGTTGTAAGAAGGCCAGAAATATGAGAGCCATTGAATAAAACATGTGGACATTGTGATGTCGTCACTAAGGTTAGGTCGTTTTTATTTCAGCGAATGTTATTTTAGGGAATTTAAAAAAAAAACTGAATTGTTATTTTTCATTATACTTTCCCATTTCCGCACCCCATGGTGCATAGGACTCTGCATTGATACACAAGAGCAGCGAATCGTGATCATTTGTTACATGAAGGCAAGATGATCAGTCTTACGCTTCAGCGCCAGTCCATTATAAGAAATATTTTTTATGTGAAAAAAAAAACTTTCAAATAAATATTTCATATTGATCCCTATTGGGAATCGAACCCGCTACCTCATGCATGGTAGCTCAACGCGCTACCAAGTAGCCGATCACTTGGCTATATCCGCCTCCACATGCACATAGGAGCGGATCCATATCCGATCATCATCATTATTACATAAAAATGATGTTTTTAATTCAAAATGTCTACATAAAAAAATCTCTGCAACATTTCTTTGAGTAAAAATATTTTTTTATTCGATGTACCAAGGAGCTTACGATATTAGGGCGCGTAATCATTTACGCAAAACAAACTTACGACCCTTGCTCAGAAAAACTATAATAAATTGCCTTATTTTCTCAAAGCAGAAATTTATCTCTTTTGACCTTGCCGAAGCGCTACAACATGGCGGGAATATTTTTCCAAATTTCGCCTCAAGTTTAATAACAAGATTAAAGAAATAAGTGTTCACCTTTACGCTCTTAAAGATATACTTATTCACAACATATATGGCGGTTAAGTTTCGTTTTAAGATATTAAAAAAGGACAGTAAAACTTACTACTTAATATAAATTAGTTTGCAGATGTTACTACGAATAGATTAAGAATAATATTTAACAGAGAGCACTTGGTGTACCAATGCAGTGCCATATGCCTCATTAGATGCAGCTGATAAGGAATAAGAAGGAAATAATGGGGTAAATTAACTAAAAATTCATAAACAGTCTTTTTTAAATAATGAATTAATGATTATATTATATTATAAAAAGGCAATTTTTCCGCATCATGTGAAGTGGTTAGCGCGCTGGGCTACCATGCATGAGGTCGCAGGTTCAATTCCCGATAGGGTCAACATGGAATATTGATTTTTCATACTATTAATTCCGGACGCTCTAAAATAATGTATGGTAATTTTAAATTACGTTTTTCGTAATTATGTAGCATAAGAATACGGAATTGTATGGTTTTGTGGTATTTATTTCATTTGTTTACCCCGTAGTAAACACAATAAATTCATTTGTTAATTTGATATTGTACAAGGTACCTAAGTTTTAAAAAATATAATATTCATGTTCTCTCACTTGGATATCCTGTACTGAGGGAAACATTTTACATTTTTATAATACATATATAATCTTAATTAAATATTTATTTCAATAATACAACATCAATAATACTAGCTATGTTAAATCTTCAGAATAAATAAAATACAATGGACGTCATAAGCAATCATCTGTATTTAAAATGCTTAATTAAATGTATGCATTTATTATATCTACAGAAATACAGGTGGACAAATATATTTCATTGCATTTGAAGAAAAGAAAAGAGTTTTAAAATATGTGACCTGGTTTTGCTTAGTAAATATCAATGAATTCTATTGAGCAAATATTTGTTTGATAGCTGTAGAGAATGCATTGTAAGTTTATAATAACCAATAAAGTAATTAACCTTATTTGGCTCAGTTGAATGCTTAGATTAACATTTGCAAATATGCATAAAAAATCCTTTCAGTTGAAAACAGTTTAATTATAACGACCTAGATTTATTTGTTCGAAAAACCTAATCAAACAAAGCTAAACAAAAAAAAATTGAAAAGGACAAACTTTGTGCATTTTATGCTCAAAGTCAAAATTGTGAAATTCCTCTAAAACGCACTTAATACGGGACAGAAAGTTGTACAGTTTCTTGCCGTATAAAGCGAAAACTGTATGGAATATTGAATGGTCGGCGCGACGTTTGGCTGACCTGTTTTTTTTATGTAAACATTTAAGTAGATATTGATAAATTTAATGATTAATAATGATTCAGTGTAACTTAACAACTTGCCGTGATTTTTATGAGGACCAGTCTATTGCTAAATCCATGGATAATAGGTTATGAAATTTATACAGTAGGTTAAGATAGGTTGGGTTTTATAAAATAATTTAAATCAAATGGCTATTTTAAAGCAATATCCTTTATAATAGGTTATGAAATTTATACAGTAGGTTAATGATAGGTTAGGTTAAATAAAATAAATTAAAATCAAAAATTTTGAAAAAGCGAAATTTGACAATACATAATGAAGGCGTGACCCAATTGCGTATCAACCAATCACAGCTTTACGCTTTACTCTACAAACCAGAGAGAAAAAAATGTTTTGAAATTTTGACAGCTGCACGGTAAGTGTTAAGTTAGATAATATGATTTTAAAAACGTAAAAAACGGATGGATAACATATTTACATCATTAGCTTTGTTAACAATTTCCTGTGTGCAACCATTATTTTTTAACCGAATAACTTACGATTGTTCTTAAAAATATACATATTCGGCGCGTCTTATGACAGACTGTACAGACTTTACTTTTTCTGAACAAGAAGCTATACAGTGTAACCTAATTGATGCCAGCGCCGGCATGAGTAATTTAGGTGTTTTCAAAATGACATTTAATAAGTATAAGGAAAAACACTATTTTTTCCATGCAAGAATACCTAGTCAACTTCGACTTCATTTATTTTATTTTTAACAGGCGGGGCGTCTCCATACAAAATGTCTAAAAATATACGCTTCCTAGTGTTAATTTCAAAACCCCTCTTATTATCAAATTACACCGTCTAAAGACTCCGACACTCAGGCCAATACACGAAACGTATGACGTAGATGTGAAGTGATGACGTAGGTGCTCATTGATGACGTAGTGAGTGACGTAGTGGGTAACAAGACACCTAGACACGGTAGCACTACGGAATGGAATTTCACTTCTCTGAAATTCTTGTTCGAAGATTTTTAGCACTTACTTAATCTTTTTTGTACTTAGGTAGGTATGTAAAACTGAATAAATAATTCCGGAGAAAAAACGGCTTGTTTGAATGGTCATTACGAGAAAATATATGCAGAAAAGAGTTATTTTTTATAAGCACCTACACATGAAACTCATTCATTAAATTTTTACGTTCCATTATTTTCCACTGTGGCACAAAAAGTTTGGCACCTCCCCAGTTCACATAATGCATATATCTCATACTTGGCGGGAGTGGCACCTGCTAAAACGCGGGAAACATCTCGGGTCGTGTAAAAATTGTCACCGTATTCATCACACCCTTGGCTTGTTACCTTTTCCTCTTTCTACCGTTCCGACCACCATAGTACAGGGTGGGCATAGAAAACTGCGATTTCGAAGGGGCTGAAAATTAAATACAACCAAATTTTTACGAAGTGTATTTTTACACATTTTTTAAATAAAAATATTGCATATCGGTGACTGCCAAATTATCTCAACTAACTTTTTAGGCCAAATCAGTTTTTAAGTTCTGGAAAATGCAATGCTGCTTTACACGTATTAATTAACCATTTAAAAAAAAAATACATAAAATCCTTTGCTTACAATTTAAGAAATGTTAATAACATAATTCATACTACAGTAGGTACTACTATATTTTAGAAGGAATGGCTGTGGAAACAAATTCCAGAGGGCCCCCCCCGTATCGAGAGAGAAGCAAGTTGTGAGGACATGAGCTGCGCCTTACATCCTGAGCTGAAAAGGGGTGAGCGCAGTGGAAATTGCGATGCAGAGCCTTGCTGCAGACCAATCCTCAGGATTGAGTTATCGAAGAACAGAAGACAAAAATCTTTTTTTATCTTTCAATTTATTTAGTACCATACTTTTTACACAGACTAATATTATTTACATTACACTTTTTTTTTTTTTTTTCCTAATGATTGGCTATCATTATACATTTTTCAATTTAGCTATAATATAATACCTACACTAATATTTTTCACACATATATTTTGTTTCTTATTTCATCTGGAATCTCCTCATACATTTAAATGAATTAGACAATTCTGTGACATAGTTCTTCTTTTTCTTTCCTTATCTTATATTTTTTGAATCTGTTTGCATATTTATGAAAAAAGTAATTTTTTAAAAATTTGTTTTGCAAATATCGTATGTTTATCCCAATTATATTTCATTTTAAATTTTGAATTAGCAACATTATATTTACTTCTTTTTCTACTGTTCTTTATTTAAAAGTTTAATTATTTTTCAATGTTTGTTCTTGTACTGCCCTTCGATATGATTCGCATGGCTTTGTTTTGCAAAATTTGTATTTTTTTTAGCTCTCCTTCATTCCTAAGGTATAATATAGATGAGCAGTAGTCTATATGTGGAACAATTATTCCCAGGTATATTGAAGTGATGTTTTTTGGTCTAGTTTATTTCTAATTCTTCCTAATAAATAACTTTTTGCAATCTTCATAATGTTGGTTAAGATAATTGGGCCATCACCCATTGATAAAATGTAATACCTTGCACTGGCTCTGAAGCGTGAGACTGATCGTTCTTTGATGTAACAAGGTGTAGGTAAACTGCACTTGGGGTACCAACACAGGTCTCTTTATACCATATATGCGGATAGGGGAAACTTACTGATGACGGGGGTTGCTGTCTTCGCTTCTAATGATCTAAATTGTTTTTGGTGGGTTAAACGGATCTGACAGGATCAAATCCCACTGACAGTAGCAAAAATGAATTTATTTTTATTTTTATTCATTTAATGCTATACAAACAGAGATTTTTTTATTGTATTATATGCCGAATCAACAGATTGTAAACCCTTATAAATTGGCGTTCTTATGATCGGGGAATTTAGTTCGGCATTAGTTTTACATTTACTGATGCTGGATTTAGAAAAGATTATTGCATTTTTTTACTTTCAAAATGTCTGTATATTTTTCTCTATCCTGTATGTTTACGCTCCGCCCCTATCTATTATCTCCAGGACATTTGTCATTGTCACCTTATTAAGTGCAAGTAAGTGACCTCAATCGTCTTCAATCTCTCTACAGGGGCCACTTCAGTGGGTCAACTTTTTTTTATTCCATGCCCTGGGGGTAGTTTATTTTATGCGAGGTATTTATTAAAACATAAAAACAAAAGATTTTAGTCTTAAGAAATTTTTGAAACTCAATTGCTTCAATTTTGCAGAGTCTTGTAATGAATAACCTGAGAAAAAGAATTCACTAGAAGGGGAAATTCCATACAAAAATTTCATAATGTTAATTTCACTTATTATCAAATTCCACCGTCTGAAGACTCCAGCACTTAGGTATTACGTACTCAAACTTTGAAACGTGTGACGTAGATGAGTAGTAATGACGTAGATGCCTAATGATGACGTAGATACCTAGTGATGACGTATTAGTGACGTAGTAGGTCACTAGCTGTCACTAGGCACGGTAGTATTTTTCAAGTATGGAATGCCACTTTTCTGAAATTCTTTTTTGAAATGAATAACATTGTTCTTTGATTAAAAGGAAACGACTACCAGAAGAAGCAGATGACTAAAATAAATTCAATTTTTAAACTTTTTTTTAACTTTTTTCATTTATTACCTAACACCCATAAAAAAATTACGATGATGAAATAGTAAGATTTAAACATTTTAAATCACGCCATCTTATTTTATTTTTGAAGATTGACTAGAAAAATGGCCCAGAGTTTTAAGTCTGTCTTTTGATTATCTCATAATTCAGGTTCAGGAGGTTCAAAAAATATATGGTTAGAAAAAAAAAAAAAAACTGTTTCACAGAATTGTCTGATGCATTGAAATGTTTGAAGAGATTCTGGAAAATATTAGAAATGAACAAAATGTAAATTTATTTACGATTAAATGTGAAAAATATGTGTTAGAAATCTTAAAAATAAAATAGTTGTTTGTTAGGGTTGAACGGTATTAAGAATTAGAGTTTATTAGTGGTGATATAATATATAAACAAACGTCATATTAACAGAGATAGTGTATAAGTGTATAAATGGAGTTACAATATAAAAAAAAAAAACAGATTAATGGTAGTTTTACCAGTGTATAATATAGCTAACTATAAAAATGTATAGCGTTAAGATAAAAATACGTAGTTAATGATATAGTGTAATATAAATAATTAGTCTATATAAATTTATATAGGAACTTAATAAATATATAATAATGCAAAATAACTAATTAATAAATAATAATAATAACAATTTTTTTTTTTTAATAAATAATAAGACAGTTAATATTTATTATGACCAATAAAGCTAGCATCATTAATGTATTTTTTTTTTGATATATTCATGAAAAAACTTTATTTCTAATTTTATAACATACCTACTGAACTAAGGTAAAACGTTTCTCTATTAAAGAAGCTGGCAAGCTTCGATCTGGGGCGCTGTGACAAATGACAGAGTTTCCTAAGGACTCCAAATATGTTTTTTTATATTTCATTATACGTTTGGCTCTGATCCAAGTGTGAACGTGAGAGCTCTTTTTTAAAAGGATACTTAGTCTTTGAGGAATGATTTTAAGCTCTCGGATAGAAAGGCTATTGTTATCAGGTCTTTTGTGGCGTCATTTACATGATGAGTCAAATTCAATTAATAAAATAGTTAAAATTACACCTTTTTCCCAATGTTAGAAATACATAGAAAAACGATGTATAGGTGTTTTGAATAATAGTATTTTTGGACATTTTATTTATTAAGTCATTTTTGTTGGCAGGTTACATCACAACAAGATGTGGATCTATGATCACAACACATCAGCAGACAGTCTTTTGAAATACATAGTTTTCGGGAGCGAATCTGGGAAAATCATTAATAGTAATACTAATCATTTTGCCTTCAAGTAACAAATTATCAAAATTCACTGCACTATGCAGTGCCCTATGCATCACAACGGATAGAAGTTATTTTGTTACTCAATTGAAGTTTATGAGAAGGTTTACATAGTTTTCGGGAGAATATGAAAATCATTAATATAATAATTAATCATCGTGAAAGTAAAAATTATCAAAATTCACCACTCGAACTATGCATCTTAAGTATTTTATTTTCAACATTCATGGCAAATAAGAAATTTTCAAAATGCTGATTAACTAAAAGAACCATTACTGAAGTACGCACGTATTGGTAAAAAATTTTAAAATGCTGCTAGAATATTATGAAGTACGCACGTATTGTAAAAAATAAAAAAGTTTAATGGAAATACCAACGAAAAAAAACGTATTTACACCGCTCTGAATTTTCAAAGTGGAAATACCAACGAAAAAAAACGTATTTACACCGCTCTGAATTTTCAACGTGGACAATGACTTTTTTGCATAAAAAACTCGATTTTTCTCCGTTTCTGCTGCTTTGTTTTCTGTAGGCTGTATTTCGTTTTGACGGTGAGAAGCCTTTGTTGAAAATATAAAATATAAATTTGACTAAGAGTTCCTTGAAAAGTTTGCCGGGCAAAAAATGAAAAAGTTCAGGAGTATCTGGTACAAAGTCAACCCTTTATTCTGAAAACATAACCCGCAGCGGGTGAAGGCTCCCTCATATCCGGGGCTTTGTAATCCACCACTTGTCGTATATCAAACACTATTTCTTCCTCTTTATATAAACTGCTCAGCTCGTGCTCCGTATTCTGAGATGGTTTGTAAAACAGTACCACAACACCACGGCCAACAGTACAGTTTTTTTACACATAGCTATTTGATTATTATTATACACCAATAATATTTTAGTATCAATGTAACACAGATTCTTTTAAGATAACCTTTTAAACGCAAACTGCCGACGGATTGCAGAGAACGTCTAGGACGCCGAGAACCAGATGACTTTTGAAATAGGCATGCATGGCCAAAGCTCTCAGGAGACATGCGTAATTAAATACATAGCCTAGCCAGCCGACTAGCCCACGCCGGATGACAGTAGTTACCAAGGGTTGCTGCGTCCATTGTTTCACCTCTGTGCTCCTTACTAAGTCATCATCATCATCATCACAGCCCTTTGAGGTCCACTGCTGGACATAGGCCTCCCCTTGCCGTCTCCACTCCTCCCGATCCTGCGCCGTCCCCATCCACTGTCTTCCAGCAGACTTCCTGTTGTCGTACACCCATCTCATCGGTGGACGTCCTTGAGGCCTCTGGTTCCTCGGTCCAATTACTAAGTCAATTCCCTAGTATTACTTATTTATATTCCCGACTTTTTCCAATCTCCTCGGGAAAGAAAATTCAATCTAATTCTTCTAGATTCGGCGGTTTGCCGTTGCTGGGAAAGACGATAGAGCCTGGTAATTGGTTAATTTATAGACATACTTAGGAGAAAAAATATCCATCATTAAGGGTATTAATTTTGTGATGGTGAATTTATTATTACAAGCCTTCATTTTTATTGGTTTCTACGTGAGAAATGTATTAATGTTCATCGGCTGTGTTTATTATTACATTGAGATATCATTTTCGCCTCGTGGCTTAGTGGTTAGCGTGTTAGTCCACCATGCATAAGAACGCGGACCTAATTCCCGTCGCGCTGAAATGAGATATTTAAAAATGTGTTTTTCACATAAAAGTATTTAATGCGGACTTGGACTTGCTATAAAGCTTAAGACTGATCATCTTGCCTTCATGTTAGAAATGATCAGGATTCACTTGGTGCACTAATGCAGGGCCCTATGCACCATCGATTGCGAATAAGAGAAAGGATTAAGTTGAAGTACAAATACTTCAATACGATTTAGGAAAGGCAGTTTGTTGTATTTCTCCAACTCATTTTATTTTAAAACCGTTATAAAATAATCATTGAAATAAAATATTATAAGTTTGAGATATTTAACAAAAAACTGTGTAAATCACTAAAATCAGATATTGCTTTTTTGCCGACGCCGACGTTTCGGAGCGCCTTGTAGTATCCATCTTCTGTGCTAATGCGTGAGCATGATTTTTATATATGGTTTAGTTTGGAGTTTGGTTAAGGCTGTGCCAAATAAAGGCATTTTCTGTAGACCGAGAAAACTCATCCACGTGTTCTGAAAACGATGATTTTTCTGTAAATAAAATCATTGTGAAAGTGATGAAATTTAAAGAATTATGTATGGTAAAATCAAAAACGTTTTTTTTTGGTTCTACGAGATTTTATTATCAAGTTGTGACAAATCGTTTCGCATGATTTGCCCTTACAAGGCGAAACAATTGTCACTAACATAATAAAATCACGTTGAACCAAAAAAATCGTTTTTGATTTTCAAGATAAGATATTCTTATCGTTTTAAACGTCATAAGATATTATGGAGTTCTACATGATGCCATAAAATCGATAGAAAGAATTAATGAATGCCAACTGTAATATTATCCTATGTATAATAACACTCACCTATTTTTTAAAGATTTTCCTATTGAACAAAGAGTTCAAATGACGTCATTCGTAGATATACGGATAAATGTTCAGCTCTGAATAGAAACGAATAGGTGCTCTTAATGAGCAGATCATTGTCTATTCTTATTCAACCACTCTCTTGGTGATTGGTTAAAGTACCTACAAAAAGGTTTACTCAACACATCGCTCGAATCTCAAAACCAAACACCTGACATTTTCAACAAAAAATACAATTTTAACGTCATCATTGTCATAAGCTCCCTATTTTATTTTTAATAATAAAGAATTTAGATATTTTACATGCAGGCAAAGGTTAAAATTTAATCATTCCATTCAAAACATGTAATACTGCAACTGAATTGGTACAACAAATTGTATACATTTATCTGAAAACATAGTTTTTCTTAAGGCCATGTATTATATATTATTGTAAATATACTTATGTATTAATTAAATGATTTGTTTACTTTGTCAATTAATGAATGTTATTAAATGCACTTCAATATTCAAGAAAAAAAAATTGTACCTGAGAACCAAAAATTCACATAAAAAAAACATTAGGTTACACAACGTATTTTAAATTAACATTTATTTACTTACTTTTACTTATATCTTAAAAGTCATCGATTTTCAGGAAAAACGTCAAGATGTTCTGCATGTTTTTAAACGAATAATTTAATTAGCAAAAATAAATAATAAACAATTAACAAGCTCAACAACACCACAACAACAACAACAATAACAACACAACAACACAACAACAACATAACCATAACAACAACAACACAACAACAACATTTGTTTAATTTTTTTGGTTGATAATATATTTGAAAAATTGTGTGGCACATGTAAACCATTAAATATATGTCATAAATATTTATTTTGAATTCAACATGCTTATTGCACAATACTACTTAATGCGATAATTTACTGTTTGGATTATGAGATACAAAACATTGAATTTGAATCAATCACCGTGTATCGCTTCGAAGAAGGATTCTAGCGTCATAATTTACAAATTTCAAAACGGAATTAATAAGTTTTGTGACTTATGCTGTGCAATAAGCCTACTCTGAGTAACACCGGAATCCCTTATGTATATTTATCACGAAATCACTTACCTACATGCCATTTACCGTGTTTTGCAGAATTCACGACCATGACATATAATGCCCATGTAGCATTATTTCTTTTCGTTTCCGAGTTCCGTGTTCCATAGTTCCATCTCCCAATCAGGCAGCCCACTTGCCATCAGATCGATTCCAAATGGCTCTAGCTGGAACCCAATCCCCCAGAATCTACCCCATGCGAGTAGGTACTAACCTAGGAAGATACAAGTGTAATGAAAGGGCCTCAGAACATATTTGCTTTAAAACTAGAGGTAGTACTCTGTCTTATCCGCAATCAATGGTGCATCAGTACACCAAGGGCAGAGAATGTTAATAATTTGAGAACAAGATGATCAGTCTTACGCTTCAGCGCCAGTCAAAGAAATTACATAATATTATTTAAATATTTTCATGTGGAAGTCATACTTAAAATTAATATTTCAAATTGACTCCCTTAGGGAATCAAACCTGCGACCTCATGCACGGCAACCCAATGCGTTACCAAGTAGCCGATCACTTAGCTAGGACCACAAGGCAGACAAAAGGTAAGGGTTGAAGAGGTATAAATCTATTTGATTTGAGTAATCGTTTTCAAGCAACTATGATAATATAAGATGTAGGTATGTGTGTTTTTTAAATTAGTGATTTCGACAGTTGTTGAAAACTGAATTTTTCGGGGTTCGATTCCCGGCGAGAACATAAAAATCAAAAGTGATTTTTCTCAAGCCATTGGTAGTGTTATTCCCCTCTGTTATTGGGCTTCCTGGCCTATTGAGGTGGTTAAATAATAAATAAACAAATATTTAAATAAATGAAATAATTTGCTGTTTATCTATCTCAATTTTAAGATTAGCTTTTCATCTCAAAGGTCCGGTGCCTTCAGGTAACTTGTTGTACACTGTTTGCCTCTCGATTTAAGCTTGGACTATGTTTTCTGCGTAATCTAAACATGATATTTGCGTTAAAGCACTTTTTTAGATTATAGTTTACTTAATACATAGTTGACTTGTTGTATGCTTTGTTTTTCATACACTGTGCATATTTTTAACATGTTATTCTTTTCACGTGACTTACCTTAACACAAGCAGAAAGGCTCTGATTTGTGGCCATCCACGAAGCTTTAAGTTAAAGTAGTTTTCTGTTTTCTTCATTTCCTTAGACCGCATCGCCTCATCGTTGGGTTTTTAGTTCCATGATACTAACCTATGTCTATCAGCGAGTACCAAACCTCTATCTAGAGTACTAACACTCTATCTAGAGTTTCATCTAATCTAGCAGTGTCAGAGAAAGAACTCGTTATTTTACCTAGCCAAGTTCGATTAAATTTCAATAGAGTTCTGATCGTATTTTCACACGGATTTCAGCCAGTTTTAATTGAATTGAGACTTGTATGACATGTATACAATGTATCATTTAAAATGTAAGAAATTTTTGTGTATCTACTTACCTGCAGGTATGTAGGTACTGTCTTCGTATAATTTATTTCATTTACGTTAGAACCAAAAAGCCTCATCTTTGAAATCAAAGTCACTGTATTTCTTATTTTATTTCTTGCTTATTTTTTTGACCCTACTGTTGTAAAATAAATTATGTTTCTCATAAAATTACTGAAATCCGTCTACTGAAAAACTATTTTGTTGGCTCTCAGGTGCAGAATTATCTTTACCTAATGTTGAAGAGAAGTATACCGGCACTGATCAACAACAACGGTCTTTAAACACATTTTTCCAACGAAAATTTTATGAAATCATGAAGTAATCTTTTAACTTTTTGATACCTTAAATAAATAAAGCTTCTAGGTTTATTTTGGGAGTTGCTCGAATACTCGCCTACGCTCAATTATAACTTTTTTAGGAAAAAATATGTTAAAAATTTGAATATTTCTTGGAACATACCCACATATTATGTAGGTACCAATCTTGCTTACTATATAAATTTCTAGAAACTATACCAAAGTTTGATAACCAAACATTTTAATTTTGGTAATTTTAACTTAATTTATTCTTAAATAATAAATATTATGTTTCCTTGGTATGTTAAGCATATAATAACAATTCATGATATTAACACACACAATACCTACAAAAATCAGATTGTTTGGTTTTATCAAATACTTACTTAAACAATTCAAGGATTGCATATTTAAAATATATGTTTTTTAAGTACCTACCTACGTAATACATCAAGCGTATGAAAAACTCACATTTATGAAAAAAATTGTTATTTTACTTCTTGATTGAAAAAACACAGCTTCAACTATGGTAATGTTTCATTTTTATTTTCTCTTATATTAGATAATATTAAATTATGTTTTTATGGTTCGAACTAAGCCAAAAATATCTTTAAAACTGTACCAAAAACTCTGAGGAATTTAATACTCAGGAATGTTATTTTTCATTCCTTTTCTTTGTAGGGAACATCCTTTAGCTGTCTCCCTAACAAATATTTACAGTTAAAAACATCATAAGTTGCTTGTGTAATCTGAAGAATTCATCACGGTCAAAGTTCTGGCTGTAAGTACACCCAGAATTTGAATCTTAAAGCCAACTGTTTCAACATGAAATATCATTGTTTCATTTTTTACTAAATTCTCGCTTCCGCCATTAAGGGAATAGTCGAGAAATATACAATTTGTTTTTCGTATTCCTAAAATAATATAGTTTAAATCCAATTGGAATAATCGGCGTATGTGCATGAGAAGATGTATGAATGTAGAGGAAGCAAAGGAAGTATGTCAGGACAGAGGGGTATGGCGTTCTATTCTCTCTGCCTACCCCTACGGGGAAATGGCGTGATGGTTAGTTAGTTAGTAAAGGTATTATTTTTCCAACTACCGCAGATTCTTAGCATTCGGTAAAAAAAAGGTTTTATAGGTACCTACTTATTTAAAAAAAGACTACTTTATACATAACAGTGTCCGTCTCGTAGCATAGTGATATCACACTTGAAATATTTATACGAAAATCTCATGTTAATAAATATATCATGTTGATCGAACCCGCGACCTCAAACACGGTAGCCTAAGCGGCGGACACCTATCGTAAGTTATAATTTTTTTTTAAAGGTTAAGTTTCTCATCATTTCCTTCTAAGACTCCGGTCTTAAGCCGTGATTTCGTTACTCCCATTGGGGTTTTATTAGCCAATCATATAATGAGTTCCCTGAAGTTATCGCATTAATTAATAAGCGACCAAACGACCCACGCTGGGCCAGAACTTCTAACTCGATCGGGAACCAAAATTTACCAAATTACTCATTGAAATTTATCGACCATATTTAAAACGCCCACTGAATTCCCTTCCAAGTCAATTTTTCATTCACTCAAAACAGCAAAGCATAAAGTATTCTGTAAATAATTTATTACAGTTTCTGTCGATAGGTTAGCAAAAGTTTATCATTAAATATTTCATATTTACGGGCTGACATGAAAATACGTTAGGAAGTTAATTAATTTTGTAAATTTGCTTAAGTACATATTAAAAGGTACCTACCCTCTAGTACGTCTCTACGTAGTTTATTGTTTCTTATACAAATATTGTATAATGCCATGAAATTTATTGTTATTAAATATTCATATCGATACCGTTCCGATAAGAATATTTAACCATATAAGTTGTACCTATCCCAGTATAACGATACCGTTCCGATAAGAATATTTAACCATATACGTTGTACCTATCCCAGTATAACTTTTTACGTCTACGAAACATTTTCAGTGAAACCAAATGTTTCTACTATGTAAATAGGTACTTGCAACTTACAACAAAATTACTAGCATTATGGAAATCTTTCTTAACAGACTTCCGTAAACTAATTATTCTCCATGTTTGTCTCAAACCGTATTACTAAAGTGCTCATAATTACATTTATTTATCCATACATTTACAGTATGAACAATGAACAGTTTATATTTATCGTGACCCAACTTGCTAGTGCTAGTGTTAAGTCGGAACGTTTACAGTTTATGCTCTACAGTCTACATACATACCTACATAGTAATGTGGCGGGAACAATGACGTCACGCGCACGAAGATGACGACTGACAACGAACGCGTACGAACTGACACAGAAACCGAGCATCTACGGAAACTTCCGGAGATCGACGAGAACCCTTTCGGCCAGCTACGTGATTGCACGCGAATTACGGAACATTATTCCCGCCAACTTTCGAGAAATTAAATTCACTTTCATTTAACATTTTCACCATTCTTTTTCATCCATATTGCAGTTAATTAAGTTTTAGTTTTAGCATCTAGTTTTGAAAAGTCATTAAACTGGACCATTTCAAGGAATAAGGTAGCGTTGATGTCAAACGACATAAATGATGTCCACAAGCGGGTCATCATTAATTTTACCTCATTTACTTAAATAAATACGAGTAATATGACTCCAGAACTTTTAAAAATAAATATTAGACTTTTCTCGCGATGAAAGATTTGCTTGTATAATTTTACATTTATTTATGGTCATAGAAATCATTGAAATAAAAAAATTGAAAGCGGATGGGAACATACAGCTTGGATTACTCTTAATTAGTAAAATTTTAAAACTTTTTAACATTGAAGGCATAAAAAACCGACCTTGGATACTTTTAAATCTCTTCGGGAAATAAAAATGTTATTTTTCTTTAACACTTTTTGCTCATTAAATTTGTGACGCCTGATACCAAACAATTTGCGAAGAAAAATACAATCTTTTCATCAGAAAAAGTATATATTTCAATTTCTTCAGTTTCAACAACGATTTTTTACGCGAAGATGTCTGAAATAAAATCAGAGTTACCTTTTTAAGTATTTATATTTGATAAAAACGAAATCTTTTGATTACTTCCCTACAAAAACATCTATATAAAATAGAAATAACTTCTCAAGCAATTAGTACTTGAAAAAATACAACATAGGATAAATACATTAAAAAAAAATTGTATAAAAAAATAAAGTTTTATCGATAATGTAAGTATTAATCGTTAGTAATGTATGAATCGTTTGTTATAAATATACAGGCAAGATGATCAGTCTTACGCTTCAGTGCCAGTCCAAGGTATCACGTAATGTATTAATTATACATATATATACTCTTTTTTATCTATCCAAACTGCTGTTTTTCCTGGAAATAAAAAAAAATATAAATATATATGACTGATTTACCAATGTCATTTTTTTATTAAAAATAATTCTATTTTCTTACCTTAGTATTATGTAGAATTTAAAGCCCAGTTTATTAAATTCCACACCCCAATTTTTTATCTTTTACGTAGAATTAAATTTGCATTTTTGCCCGGATGAACATTTTATAATGTTCCTTCACTAACTTGGTTCTTAAAAGTATCGTGAAAATAAAAATTAAAAGGCGTTGAGCGTGAAGAAAATTTCCATATCCCTAGGACGTGTAGATGAGGATATGAGACAGCAGAGTAGTTTACCGGAGGATTTTTATACTCTGCACGTATCCTCACGACACCAAAACAACGATGGTTAAAATACCTATATACATAAATACAAATATGTACGTTTGACAATGCCCGTGTTGGAAAAAAACATTATAATGTAACTGGAAATACAATAATTTGGCATAATTTGGACGCAAAATAATACGTACATTAAAGGGAGAATTATTGTTATAAATAACAATTGACATCTCAACAAAGACGAGTTTGACATACTCGAAATGTTGGGTCTACAGGTCATAAGCCCTGTAAACGCCTAGATAACCCACATTTGTTTCCAGAGTTTCTCTGTCTCTGTTGGGATTTCAATAATATCTGATATCAGCCCAGCGTGGGTATAATCCAGTAATTTGTCTAATTATTAGTATACATTTTAAGTATTTGTATACATTCAAAATGTTGTTAAAAAGATTTACTGGTTAAAATATAAAGCAAACAAAAATTGGAGAGACATCTTCAGGCGTCTTCTGTCAAAAAATACTTAACCATCTTCTCAACAGATGACACCAGCATAGAAAAATTCTGTTAAGCGGAACGACGAAGACGAGTTCAATATATAGGAGTTCCAAAAAATTGTCATATAAATGGTTATCAGATAATGGGCGGAATGGGGAACATCAAATGTCCACTTAACCCAGCCAATGACAGGTCATAAGCCCTGTAAACGCCTAGATAACCCACGTTTGTTTCCAGAGTTTCTCTGGCTCTGTTGGGATATCAATAATATCAAATTATTACTCAACTTGCATGGTACCTACACCGATTTTACTTTTTTGTTTGTATACGTATAAAAAGCCAAAGTTATTTGAATTAATAAGGTTATCAGTTGTCATCGATCATTGATAGTTTATTAGTAAAATTAATATTAGTAAATTGTGGCTTCTTTAGAAGCTTTTTTATTAATATCTCTTTCGACACTACAATATTTTAACAAATCAGAACAATATTCTTAACTGAACCCTCCACTTATGTTAGTTATATTTCTAGAAATACTTTTTAATTTGTACGTATTTATTTAATAAGTTTGCACGTAATACTGCCAATTGAGACTAGATATTTTCTAAGATCATTCAAACAATCAAGAAAGTTAAATAAGTTTTCTTACAAAATAATATAGTCGATAGTCCTCGATAAAATGTTGTTTTTATTGTTGATTATATTATGTAGGTACCTATTGTATTTATGTATAATCTAATTTTCGACATTTTATTTCACTTTTATATCTTAGAGCGTTAAGGTAAGGGTTCCTTACAAACAGAATAAAAGGATGGAAAATGAAGTGCATCATAATGTCAAAAACAAGCGAGAGGAATTGGTTTAAGATGGGAAAGGAGGAAATTGAGATAAAATCTGGAGAAGAAAGAGAAGAAAAGTGATGCCAGGAAAGAAAATGCGAAGAGCTTCGGGAATAGTTTATGGGATAAAAACACATAGAAACGCGCTATACATAAATCACATTCAAATAAATATTTTATATTGACCCCCTTCGGGAATCGAGCCCGCGACCTCATGACGAACAAATAGTATTATATAAATAAAACACTTTGATTTTTTTTCCATGAGTTTATTTTAAACACGACATGTTTAACACGCAGAACTGTCCATCTACAGGTGTATTTTAAAACTGAAGATAATAAATATACAATGAAAAGTTTAGGTACTAGGGGTGGGGGAGGACTAAGTGTGGTATGGGGGTTAGGGGGTCTAGCAAGTGGGAATAAAACTAAGTAATGGTGATGTATTTTGAAAGGTTATGTACCGATGCATATTATTTGAATTTAGTTTTTTTGAATTTCGATGTTCTCTAAATTGTTCATTATTTTTCCTTTATTAATATTTGAATGTAAAAGGTGCGGATCGTTTCCATGATATGGTTAGCGGAAAGAAGGTATTTGAAGTTAAGGCCCGGCGATGTTCTTTTAGTCTTAAATTAAATTTCTAGCTGTTTGGCCAATGTAATTATGGCTGCAATCAATAGTTATTCCACGCCGATTCAATAAATAATATAACAAATAGTATTATTATTATTTTTCAATTGAAAATTAAACATACACTACACTTGGTGTACCGATGCAAGGCCTATGCAATTGGGTGCGGATAACGGAAAGGAGTAGTAGTAAAATATTCTAAAGGAGTTAATCTCCAAGTTAACATACCTTCGCATACTCACATTTCCATTGAAACTTAAATTTGAAATTAGTCCTTAAAGGCGTAAAAACGTCATTTATGTACATGTTTTACTCACACGAAAGCAAATTTGGTATAATAAAACTACCGGAATATTTGGTTAGTTAAAATCTCGTGTAGTAAACTAAATTTTAGTAACTCGGTGCAAAGCAGACAAGGTGAATATGAATGTATTCAAATAAAAGTTAAATCGTTTTATTCGTAAATGCAGCTAAATGTGCTGCACGGTAATAATTTTAAACTACGGAAACAAATAACTTAAACATATTTTAATTATATATTTCATTTTTTTTCCTTACAGAGATGAGGTAGATTTTTTTCAAATTCAGGAATATGGATATTCGAGCGTTTACAGGGCTTATGACCTGTCGTTGGCTGGGTTATGTGGCCACTTTATGCACTACAACATTCCCCATTCCGCTTATTAGCGAATATCCACACCAGGTAAAATTTTTGTTTTTGTATGTATGATACGAATCGAGCGCGTAACTAGCTTCATCTATGTATCGTCTTGTGATAAATTCAGATTTGTGTACAAGTATTTGAACACACCCAAAATGTTGAATATTTTAATAAATTTTATTTTTACCTTGTATAAGGTGGTGGTTATAGTTGTGACTGCTGAATTTGATTCTCAATCGAATCCAGAAAGAAATCATATAGATATGTACATATTATTTTATTTTATTTATTAGAAAACTCAACAGCAAAATATTCATTAAGAACACAATGTTAGGTAATCATATCAAAGGCCAATAACAGACTTCCAACAAAATTTGTCGGAGAAAATGAGTCAACAAAATATATTATAATTTCATATAACAATTACAAAAGATGGTTAATATTTGTGAAAAGGAGAGGACGTGTAATGTGAGGGTTGAGGGTGTGTGTTTGCCAAATATAAAAAATGAGGACTAAACATGTCATGACAGAGAACTCGAAAGTGAGGACCTGTTCCAAAGCGAGGACGTCCATTCTTTGACAGAATCTAAAATCGCTTGGCCAGTTTGATTCATGTGTGCTAGTTGGTCGCCTGATAAAATTTTGGGTTCAATCGTAGTACCATTACTGTACATAATATTATTTTCTTGTTGGCCAAGATAAAACCTTTGGTTAACCTACAGCAATCTTATTTTGATGTTGATAAAAATATGATGATGATAAAAATTGTTTTAGAATTTATCTTTCGTTCCCTTATCCGTGGACTTGACTTGGGAGGATGCGCGGGAGCCGGCGGCCGATCGCTTGGCCTGGAGGCAGTTTGTGGATTCCATATGCTCCACATAGGGAGCGGATATGGTATAATGAACAATGAATGAAATCCCTTATCCGCACATGGTGCATAGGGCATTGCATAGGAACACAAAGCGCAGTGTATCTTGATCGTTCATTACTTCAAGGCAAGATTATTATATTAAACCGGAACATTTGACATGAAACAACGTCACCTGAAAATGGAAGTGCCTGTAAGAGTTTCCGTTTCCGGTATCTAGAGGACTTCCGGTGGATGAAGGGATCCCAGTTATCCTTTACGTGCTACAGCCTTAACGCCACGGCGCGGCGCGGCGCGGCGCCGCCCTTAGGGAATTTCCTAGTTGACGTAATAACTTTAGCATTCATATCACCTCCTCATCAATAGGTACATACCTACTTATATTATATAGACATAATTCCATGTCTACTTCCAATGTGGAGCATATGGATTCCACAAATTGCCTCCAAGCCAAGCGATCGGCAGCCAGTTCCTGTACATCTTTCCGAGTCAGGTCCACATCCCAAAACATACTAAGAAATAGCCCGGGTGTTTCATAAATATATATATACCTATATATAAATAAAAATATATAAATATATATATATATTTAATATTGTGACGTCTAATTCCCAATTGTATAATTATTTTTTTTGTTGAAAGTTCTTTATTGAGAAAATAAAACATAACATTTGAAAACAAAAATATTGCCGTCCCGATAATCCGCAATTTTGCCGTTTGTCATATAGCCAATAGCAAATATGTAAATTTATCATAGAAATACAACAAAATAATAAAAAAGTTTACAAAATATACATAAAAGGAATAGATATACGAAAAATGCATATGGTGAATCAATATATAATAAGTTGTGGTGCATCAATATAAAGAAGTTCTATCTTCAACCAATTCCTTTAAAATAAAAATGATTTTATTAGCTTTGTTACACGATTTAAATTCATAGGGCAATATATAAAAAAAAATTGGAATTAAATATTCTAAAGTTCTCTGCCCGTACTTATTTTTAGTTTTGGGCACAATTATTGAAATAAAAATACTTTGTATTGAGATTAATCGCAACGTTCAAAACTAGTACACAATAGGTATTTTGGATATATGTTTCCTCGTTTTCTTCTCAAAAGGTTGATTACTAAAAATTAATTACTATTGAGCGTTTTTTTAACATGAAGCGTCAATTTAAATTAATTTCTAAAGATGTAAAAATTGAAATATTTCTATAAATTCAATGGTGTATATCAAAAACCTCGTCGTGTATCTCGTGAAATCGACCAGGAGTATTTGTTTATAACAAACAAAAAAAGACAACTTTCCGAAATCCTATCTGTTACTAAACTTTTTCCGGAAATTGAAAAAGCGAAATGGGTGGCAGACAGAGTTTGAATCGTAAAATATCTCTTCCCAGCTACAAATATTGACAAATGCCGCTGAAAAATTCAACCCTACTGATTTGAAATATTTACTTGGCTAAATCAGTTTTCTAAAAATGGACCACACTAAAGAAAATGAGTGTTTCACACAATACAAAAAAATATTTTCGACGTAAATCTTAACAGAAGTATTCTCTGAAAACTTGTTATTGAAAATGGTAATATAGCCAAATATTACTAATGTCATGGCAAAAGATAAAAAAGGCATTTGATTGCTATCTTTGATATCTATTAACGTTATTACAATAACTAATAATATGTTCAAGTGTAAAATAGAAATAATTTAATGTTAGTTAAAAAAAAAAAATTCCCACATTTCCCGAGTACCAGGATGATGTAGCCCCTAAAAGCAACATTTTTATATTTTTCTTTTAGTAATTTGAATAAGACGTAAGAGAAGTATTGTAATTTATTCAAATGTTTGATTCGTAGATCGTAGTTACTTTTATAAAAATATATTATGTGTTTCGTGGGACATAAGAGATTTATGAATACTAAGCGGATATCCGATCAGAAAATTCTAACAAACTACTGAATATCTTCCGTAACAGATGTTAAATTTGCATACCACATAAAGATGGAATGCTCGATACGACCAAAATCGGTTTCCGTATGAAAAAAGGGTAAATTTCTGTTTTGCGAATAAAACGGACTACCTTTTTTTACACTTTAATTTTATATTGGTAGGTGTTTCGGATTTGCTGTTATTTTAACACTCTGGTATTTATTTGGGTTCGATTTCCGTAGAGGGTCAACATGAAACATTTATTTACATATGAATTTCATATTAATATTGCACGTGTACTACCGTGAACTGGTTCTGAAACGGATATGTGATTATCTTACCTTATTGTAATAAAATAATCAAGATACACTGCACTTGGTGTCCCGATGCAGTGCCCTATGCACCACTGGGTGCGGATAAAGGAAAGTAAAATATGTTTATTACCTAGGAAGCGTATATTTTTAGAAAATTTGTATGGAAACGCCCCTTCTAGTAAATTCTTGTTCGAAGCATGTCTTCGTCAAGGAGGCTAAAGCTCTTTATGAGTTGTATGACCATCTGAAATAAGTAGTATTTACAACGAAAAGTTTCGAAGAAGAACTACAATGGAACTTTGTATAATTTATAACAATTTATTGTAAAAACAAATTAATTGTTGATTGTGAATAATAACTGAATTTCCGCTCTGTTTCTGGTATGTTACAGAGTAATGGAGTAACACACAAATAACCAATCCATTAAGTGATCCATCATTGTAACGGCTCCTTGATTGACATGATTTCATATTGTATAGCTACAGAATAACGTTATTTTCCCGTTGGAATTATATCAAATTAAAACGAAAATCCTTTTTTACGACAGGAATTTTTATGGAATCAGATGTATTCGGGGAAAATGTCACTCAATTTCAACAGTTTATTGAGTTATTTGACTTCTATGAGATTAGATCGCCCGATTTTTGTATTATCATTATTTTTAGAAGTAACATAAAACTTACTAATAATAAACAAGAATAGATATTAAAAATGAATTGAACATTGTGATTTCACTTATAAACTTAAAGCTTCGAGGCTCTGGATACTTATATGAATTGTCAAGGCGTTTACAGGACTTATGACCCATGAACGTATTATAATATTCCCCATTCTGTATCTATATCTATCTTCCACTATCTAAAACATTTTAATATTTCTGTTTCCCTCTAACAAGTTGTGATTGAGTCCATGGACTCATTCTTCCTAAGACTAAGAAAATAGCCTATCTATGTAAAATAAACATGATTGACTGACAGCCACATTATTTCTGTCGAAAAAACGTGTTTTTATCTCTTTCCTATGTCGAGTTATTTAAGTGAGTTATAAATTGGGGTCAATGAAATAGAACCAAAATAAAATCACATAAATGTGGAACCTGCTCCGTTTCGTAAAGATTTGTTTTGAAAAATATGTATAACAGATACACTAATTTCAAGTCTTTCCCTCTAGAAAAGGCGCTAAACTAAGTCAAATAAATATTGCGATGAAATTCAAACTCCGTTTTCAACGGAGCGTAATATGTACAACAACATTGTTACATTTATTACGTTTTCATTGCAAGATGTCGATGGAAATAAATAATATCCCCAGTGTAATTCATGAAGAAAGTATCGGAACATATCAACTGGAAACTATACGTTTCGTGTATCGCGCACTAGAAAATGATTAAAAGTTCGCATTAGGTTTCCGATCGCATTTCGTTCGTTGCATCGGAATCCCACCAGACTCCATCGTATTTGTATCACGTAACGAAATAAGAGAAAGAATATCAGAGCTTGTAGTTCATATATTTAATTCGAAGAGTTCCACTCTTGTTCTAGGGAGGGATGATAAACGGCCGCCTGCTGTTGGCTTTGTTTCCTTCACACTGCTAGAATAAAGTCATTTATCACCGGGCTAGGTTAGGTTAGGTTAGGCCGAGTACTCGACTCCGGACATTGAAGTAAAAATGGGAACTTTAGGAGTGGTCTCTAAGATTTATTCGGTACAAATAACACTCGATTTTTACTTAGGCCACTCTACGTAAGTTTGATATTTCTGAAAAAGCTATTAATTTTTGAAGTGAAAACTTCTTTAGAATCGTTGGGAGTGATTTGAAACTCTATGAAACGAAAAAGCGACACTAAAAAGAGACAAACATATAGATCTATGGGATTTAGCCTGCGAGAGAATGAGATAGAACACAGTTTCCGCCGGATGGCAGTAGTTCCATCTACCTCATCAGATACATCTACCAGTTGATCGCCGGCACCCCTTATACTTTTATAATGTGGAGTTCCTAGGCCATAAAACAGAATTTGTTCTATTCATGTATCTGAAGAGGTAGATTCGACTCCCAAAATTTTGTAGCGTTTTTTTTGTTTTGGTTTTTTTGTTGAGGGAGAAGGCGCCTTGACGCGGTATTTCACAGATATATTGATAAAATCGAAACCAAAACTTTTGTCTCATACTTTAGTTGTCATAAGCCGCTCGTATCACTTGTAGAAATTGAAGACATGGATCATGAATAATAAAATGAAAAAAAATTATCAACTGGGTACCAATATTTATAATAAATAAATCCTATAATAATTATCCCACTCCTAATACTGCATTTATCTCATTCTCTCTCAGCTTAGTTTTATTAAGGTTTCACTTCTACCTGGTGTGATTTTTTCTTCTTTTTAATCGTTTGCTCATGGAAGATCAGTCGTGGTCTTCCAGTAAGGGGAAAGTGTGTCACCAGGATCAGCCTTCATCCATCTGTCTCCAGCACTTCTGAAGGCCTCAGGAGAGAGACATGCCTCCAGTCACCAAGTCAGTCCATCTTGTTTGGCGTTTCTGATATCAACAAAAAGCATAATTCTCTTTTTGTTTCAAAAACATAAATGCAATAGATATGAATATTGTGGAACAACACTCACAAATTAATATGCACTCCTGGGAGGAAATCTGCAATACATGCTGATAAGTTGACTGTTTTCCAAAACAATTAGCGTAGACGTAACCCCTTTGAAAGAAGGACATAATTAAAATCCAATAATTAATTTTTAAAAATAAAACAAAACAAACCAAATGCCCACCTTTAAACATTGTGAAAAAATATTTTTTTCCTCACTTAATATTAATTTCATACCTTGGACTGACGCCGAAGCGAAAGACTGAAACAAATTATCAAGATTCACTGCACTTGATGTACCAATGCAGTGCCCTATACACCATTCGGTGCAGATAAGCGAAAGTAGTAGTAATAGTAGTAAAATTCTCCTCATTGTTACTTAAATATCTGATTTAGGTTTTTTGTATAAAGTTACAAACAATATAATTGAGAGCCCCTGTCTTCTAGGACAGATACCTCTTCGTTGTCCAATTAGACTCACTAGACCATGTCATCTTTTTTTATAACTAAGCACCATCGACTAATTATTTTAAAAATTCTTTTATATATCGAAGTTGTGCGAAATTCAATGAATATTGTACCCGCCTTGACATTTTTTACATCTGACTAACTTCAAACTAAAACTATTTGAAATCTTATAAACTGTAAAGTAATTCTATTCCCAGTCCTCTCCTTTCTTTTTTCCTATCCCTATCATTCTACCCTTCCCTCATAACCCGCAAGGTTTCATGTTTTTTTTTTGTATTCTACTCTTTCATCCATCTAAACTGTTGTTTTTCCTGTAAATAAAAATGAAATAAAAATAATAAAATATGTACCTACTTCTGTTTTGCATGATTTTTTATCACCGAAATTTTTGTCGAGTTCTAAAAAGTGGATATTTATTTGGCACAAGATTACGTCATTGAAATTCAGTATAAGTAAGCGAAGATACAGGATTTCGTTATTCAGGTTCGGCTTTCGGAAAGGATTTGTAGGTTACTTGCCACTCGCACCTCGCACCTACCAATTTCAATGAAATGTATTTTATCCCAAAACGTGCAAAGACTGTTCATGGTGTTTGCAAATCGTACCGTTACAATATTACAACATTTTAGTGAATATATATTTTTTAAACATGTTTGTATGCACTTCTACCCAGTAGATATGAAATATTTATTTAAATATCATATTCATATGATAATATTTCATTTGTGATGCCTTAGACTGGTGCTGAAGAGTCAGACTGGTCATCTTGCCTTCATGTAACAGATTATCAAGATTCACTGAACTTGGTGTACTAATACAGTGTCAATGGTCACATGGTGTACCACTGTGTGCAGATAAGGGGGGTAGTACCCAGTAGTAAATAAAAAGGGTGCGTTTTTTAATCAATAAATTCGACATGTTTTATTATTTAGAGAAAAAAAATTAGATGTATTCCTCCAACTTGTTTTTTTTTTTATAACGCTGTCAAAATAAAATAAGTTGGAGAAATACAGCATACACAATTACGTCTTCTGAAAAATAACCCTTTTAACGATGAGCCATTTTGGATCTCAGCAGAAATACTTTTAGTAGGTACTAATTATAATTTTACTAAAATGTAGGTACTGAGTTAACCTTTTCCGTGGGATTTTAGTTTTTTTTTTCTTTTTGAAAAAAAGATGTTTTTTTCATTCTGCTTGCTTCAGTTCAATATGTGTGGGTAGTAGGTACATAATGTAGGTATTCACAGATATGGCACATTGAAAAAAAAACACTTTTTCGTCAAAGACATGTTAACAGGAATTTTTAATAAAACATCAATAATTTATTAATATTTTATAAGAATTACAAACAATTTGACTATCTTCCTGTTTAAAAAGGACAGCAGGAATTCCCAATAATTATTATAGTTACATGCGATGGTTACATGTATTATGTATAATAAATCATTCAATGTTCCGATACTTTTATCAGGATGCCAAACGATGGAGCCCACCCTTGTACTCTTGCTATGTAATTGTACATGAAGTTTGAAATAAATAAATAAATTAGGACGCCGAGTTATTATACTTATTTATCCGGCGACTAAAAATAATTTTTAGAAAATTTTACAGAAATCCTTATTTTTATCAGATTTTTATCTTAAGCCCACTTTATATGGCGCAGTTTACTACACAGTTTTCTGTGCAGTCTGAAAACGGGTCCCGTATAAAGCTAAAACTGCATGAAAAAACTGTGTGCTAGTGTCAGATTTAAGCTGACATGACAGTCAATGTTTTTTATGTAAACGTTTAAGTAGACATTGGTTTATTGTATGCTTTTAAATACGCAAAAAAACCAATAACATATTTACATTATTAGCTAATATACAATTTCCTGAGAGCAAACATACGATAATAAACTTACAATCGCGTTTCAAAAATACACATATTTAGCGTGTCTTTTGACAGAAGTTTGACAGACTGCACAGTTTTCTGAACAAGAAACTGTGTAGTTTTCTGAAACAAGAAACTGTCCCCATATAAAGCGGGCATTAGTGTATTTGTTACATAGGTACCTACACTGAATTGAAATAAATCTGGAAATGATAAGGAGTTATGAGTACTTACCTAGCACGTTTTGAGTAATTATGAAATTCTATATAGCTATTATAATCACGCCTTACAATACCTAGCATACCAAGCATCGCCGAGTGACATTCTACCCAAATTACATTTTGGAAAATGCCACGTATCGCCGTAAAATCATGTATAAACTTAAATCAAATTAACACGTAAATGAAGCGCAGGACCTTACAAGTAAAAGTGCAGAAAACCGAGGTGATACTTATTTATAGATAATCTTTTTTATGCGTTTTTGCTTGACAACAAAATATATGCATATCTAGATGTTTTTTGTTTTTCACAAGTTAAGACACTTTATTGTGGTTATCTACCACAAAATCCATAAAACCTCTAAGGCAAAGCTTGCAATGGGAAACATAAAAGCATATTATTACCCTAGCGAGAATAATGTTCCGGGTATCCTGTTCACGCAGTACAAAACACAAAAGTAAATAAAGAACACACTCAACGTACTGCAAAATATTGGGCAGCAAGCAGCAAGCGTATTTTCCCCAGAATGTTTTGTGGTCCAAAAAAATAAATGTAACGTACGGAATTATCATTCCTTGTTTGTTTAGAAACACGAGATGTTTTATTTTTTTACTCAAGTAACATGGCCCCGTTGTCAACTGAACTTTTACAACATGAAACCCAACATACACCATGACTACATACCATACACAACTGCACTAACTCAAAAAAGTTTCTATTTTAGAAAATGACAAAAATGTGATTATGATTTCGGTACTGTTTCAAAACTGTTTTTTTTTTTACGTTACGAGGACAGAAATGTTGCGGTCGTTGTGGGCATACGTGTATACGTGTAGTTCATTTTCGACAAGTTAGGACTTAGCGCAGTATAGTATCCATAGTGCGATTTGCCTGCCGGAGGCACGACGTAAAAAAGATTCGCCTTTTTCATAACAAAATATGTACGAGTAATTTTCTGACCTAATTTACCTCTACCTTCATTTTAATTTGTTCACTAAAACCGAATCAACATTTTTTATTAGTTAGGATAGTTTTCCTTTTTCTGTAGGTATAGGTATGCGGTAAAACAAATCCAATAATAATAACCATCGTATACTGGCAGATATAAATATAAAGTACGTATCTAACTTCGAGTTTGTCGATGGTATCTATTATTGTACTAAGTATTACTGTTTTTTTTTAATTAAAAAAAAAATCATTACTTACCTATTGACACGACGGATCAGTTGTAAAACAATATTAGCTTTGTTATTATGAAAAGTTCTTAAGATTTTTGACGTGATAACGTCTAATAAATCGATGAACGCCGGCTGCACACACGAAAAAGCATGACTCATTGTCACGTTCCGCCTGAGCCGAGTGTGCAAGCGAGAGCGCGGAACAAGCGATAGAGAGGCACGATCGGCCTAAGCGTTCGGTTTGTGACGCATCTATCTCTCTTCCACTCCATCGGCCGATGCGTCCGAGTAGAAAGGAGACAGCAGCAGCACACAAGAGAAAAAAACAAAAAAAAAGATAATTTATGGAAAAAATTGTAATTTTCATTTAACTCCTGCTTTGTATTATACAAAATGATGATAATTCAGTAATAATAATTCAATTCAATTCATAAAAGTATGCTTTTTTTATCAATGTTTTTTTATGACGTTATCACGTAAAATTATCGTCCGTAAACTGACTTTACAGACAACCAAAAGTTTTTTAAATTTGATAATTGTTACCACCTACCTAATATTTTTTTGAATATCGTCATGTAACTCAGGTGCGTGCGAGCCATGTTAGAGCAAAGATACATAGATACTAGATACGTATGTAAAACTGTTTTATGTTGCATTTACGAAGAAATCTTATCGCCACACAAGTAGATAATTCCTAGGAAAACGTAAGTCGGTACTGCAGAATACACAAATTTAATGTGGATTTTGGCGAAGATTCCTTACCATAAAGAATAAAGGACTGCTGTCCTAAAATAACCATACAGAGGGTCAGAACAGCAGTGAAGCTCTATCCACATCACTAACCAAGATATGCCGTCTGACCCGATATAGACGATAAATCATGATCTGATTATCGACGATAAAGTATTGAAATAAAACAAAGCCAACTTTGATTAATATTTTTTATTATCATAATGCATAAATCATATGCATAATATTATAAAAAGTTTCATGTTAAAAAAACTTATTTTTAAATATACTCATAAAATATTCACAACTTTCAAACAGCAGCAATTCAATAATAATTATTAGGACAGTAGAATAATTAAAAATAACTAACAATATCTAAAAAATAGTAAAATCAGGTACCTATGGAAATTGTTACTGACCAAACTCCATCTACTGAGCAAAAATCAAAATGATATTTTTTGCTACAGTATCGATTCGCTCAAACTTAATCGGAAGTTAAATCCAAAACAGAATTTGAATCACGTTTGCAATATAACAATAATTTTTATTTGAAAACATGAAATATCATTCTATCTAAATATCTGAATACAGAATACAAAAAATAATAATTACCAAACTAATGATAGGGGCTGAGAATATCTAAATATTGTAATGATTGTTAAACTGTGTAATATTTCAGTGGAATTTGGAAGCTGTTGTGTGATTTTTAATTTCCTACCTTAACATAAGCTTACTAGACTATTTTCGAGAGTCTGTCCCTGAAATTATTGATCATTCATCAAATTATTTATATTTGTATAATATGTGAAAAACGTTAATATTGCAGAAAAATTGTTGCAAGAAGAACAATAATTAAAACTGGAGGAAAATATGACAAGCCATTTGATATCACACAATTGTTGCACATTTAATATCTCCAATGTGATGAAATAATGTTTCTGAGTAAATAACATCAAACTGCTTTTAAACCGTATTATAGTTGTTTATTTTTAGAATGAATGAATTCACAATAACTTTCTTTGAGAATCATATATATATTATACCATGATTTCATTCTATAAATGGTTTAAATGTTATTAAAATAATGACAATACAGCAAATTGGACAAAATATTGTGCACTTTGTATGTGGTTACATGCACATTCGAGGTTTTGTGTTTTATTATAACATAATATAAGAAAATATAGATAGCAACATCAGAGATTTTCCTTAATAATTTATCAAAAATCCAGTAAAAATTATGTGACATTTTGTAATCTGGATTTATGGATTATTTTGTAGGATTAACTTTAAAATTATACAACAAAATTAATATATTTTCTTCGAACAGCGTTTCCTTTTTGTTTTACTTACTGTGTGTAGATATACTTTATTGCCTCATGTTAACTTTCATAAAAATGTACAGTTTAATTTTTGATAATATTTGTAGATATCTTATATATTATGTCTAATATGTACCATCATTATTATTCTATAGTGTAATGTTATATTGCATTCATATTTAGTATTTCAGAATCTAATGACAAAACTTGTATTAGTTTTATAAGAACTGTTGTAAAAATAATTTGAATAAAAAAAAATAAAAAAATAAATATAATTAAAAAATCAATATAGTAGTATAAAACATATCGAGTAAACACATATCAAAACATTTAGCAAGGTAATTTTTTCAATTTCATAACAACACACAACAATTTATTTCTCATCAACGACGTCATTTAGCTAGCAACACAGCACAAATCATTTTTGTTCATTTTCCAGGACGACGAATGAACTGATTATTTTACCAAATTCAAGAGGCGTTTAGACTACACTTATAATAAAGCTATGTTTTATGGATAAATACTTTATTTCACTACATTTAAATCTCATTGGTAGATCGATGTGCTTTGAAAATACCTCTCCAATGATATTAATAAGAGGTAACCATTAATTTTCAACTTACACGGTGCTGTTAGCTAAGTGACGAAAAACTTAATTTAACATGTTAAATATTTAAGTATGAATATTATTTCTAAGGCATTACATTTATTGTATATATATTTATTTGTTCAACAAAGTATGATATCATAGTTATGTATTTGCAATTTAAAAATAATAATCAACGAACTTATAAATATTAATTCTGATTACAAAGCTCAATAAATAATTTTAAAATTAAATGTAAGGCATTCATACATTTTTGAATAGATACATGATCATTTTTCATTTAAATATTTTCACAATAAAATACACACAGATTTCAAAACTTGAATGAAAAGTAGTAGTTGGTATATATATATACTTTATTATTTATTGTAAAAATACAATTGGTATTATTCACAAGTTATTGCATCCATTTTGCCTCAATGATTTATTACACTTGATTGCATTATGGTACATGACTATAATAGCCTGTTTTATATAGGAAGTTTTTTGAAAAAAATCTTGTTCAATATTTGACTCGAGACAGTACTATCCTGTGTAAAATAGAAACTGGATGAAAACTTGAGTGATAAAAACATATAAGGGAATTGGCGTAAGGACATTTTTAGCAGAGAAAATTGGAGTTACAATGATATTTTACTCTAGTAACCATAGCCAAGCAACAATAATAACAATATTTGGTATTTTTTCTTTAAATTAGCATTTGAAAATTGTTAAAAACATGAAATAATTTGACATTTATCTCTATTTTAGCAAAGATAATCAACATAGTTGGGACGCATTGTGCATATTTTCAATACGGTGTGAAAATTCTCAATAACCCTTCTCACTTGATTTACCTTACCAATAGTAAAACAGAAATGCTCTGATTAGTTGAGCATCTACCAGCTTCTAGTAAAAGGTTTCTTAAGCACCATATATTATGCTTAGACTGAATCTCTTCGTTTTGAACATCCTTTGTAGAAATGCAATATTGAAAATGTTTAAATTTATCAACAATATTTTAGGAATGTAAGTAAAAGGCCATAATAAATAAAATGGAATGCTGAATTTTATAATATCACTTACGACACAGAATCAGCTGGGCATAGAATTTTGGGTCATGAATCATTTAACTATATACTTAATCTCATTATCTTCTCTTAATCTCATTAATAATGAATAACAACAAGTATTATGAAACCAGCTATGTTAAGGGGTGCAATAGGATTTTTCCAAAATGTCAAAATCTCTTACTGTAAATAAAGTTACATATCAATAAAATTAAAAAAAAACAATTTTACAGTTATCAAAAATTGCTTTAAAACTATAATGAATAGATCAATAGCAAAATTTTGTGCAATAAAAAGGCATCAGATAAGCACAAAATTATCTGGTAATAAATCTTATGCGTGTTAAATTTTAGCAACAAACTAAAAATAACATTTCTAGTAATTTGTAAGGCACATAAATAAGTATCTAATGCTTTGAAATTCATAGATTTCATTAAAATCAATGAAATTCATATTTTGTACGTGAACTAATTTAGTTAACAAATGCTCTTGATTTTCTAAACTATTACAACTCTAGAATACTGTTTGCGAAGTAACATTCACCCAATTCAAGTATCACATAAAATATTTGTTGAGTAAACAACAGAAATCTTGATTGTGTAAAATATTTACAAGTATGTAAAAATAATTTAGTAACATTTTAAACATTATAATATACTAAAAAAGCCTTTGTTGATCAATTGTTGTTCAACTAAGCAACCAGATATAAATAATGTTTTAATATAATTTATTAAAACAAGATTTAAAAAATTAAATATTAATATCACTTTAAATTCATAAATTTTAGTTAGATATTTGGTCACGTTCTACCATAACGCTTGTAGGGAATAAATATTATTCTAATTTGGCATTTAATTTTAAGATAAATGTCTTCCAACGATAAGTATTCTAAAAGGAATCAACTCTTCCTTTTGGCTAAGTTCTTCATTCTTGATTTGAGGCCGCCTTCTTTCTTTGGTTCGATTTTGATCTTGGAAATTCTGTCTTCTTGTTGGCGCTTTGCTTCTTTCATCCTATAAAATCATAAAAGGGGTGCATTTTTTACAATATTGTTGTTTTATATTTTTGAAATTTGTAATGACTACTTTTTAGTGTTTACAGCCTCACGGAATAAATTCTTGGTGGTTAATGTGATAATGCTCAGCAGTTCAACCTTAGCCCATAATAAATCACAAAAAATGAAATAATCAGCAGGAATTAATTTTGGAAAAACGGTGCAGAGGTAGACTTTTCAACAAAAATTTAAGTAATGTAGAAGAGAAAATAAACAAATGTATTATTTAAAAAATCTTACTTCTCTTTAATCTTTTTCTGCTCCTCTTTCTTCCAAATGTCTTTAAAATCAATACAAAACTGGGACCACAGATCGAAGAATTCTTTAGGCGAGCATTCCTCTAGTGGTCCAGATTTGGGCGTGTACTGGTAAAACTTCATGGTGCTGATAAATTTAGATTGACATTCTGACAGATTATCTTTCTCCGCAGACAAATGCTTCTCTGCGGTTTCTAAGAATGAAGACATTTTGTCTTTAAAAGGTTGAAGATTTTCCTCAGCTGAGACTTTTATGACCTTGGCAGTCTTGTTTTTACAACCTGAAACAAAGAACATAATATTAGATATTCATAAATAATATTTTCAATTAATTTGGGTGGCTTTTTTCATACCTCTATTATAACAAATTTAGAAGGCTGTTTGGATATTATTTTCTGTTTATCAATCTAGTATGACAACATGATAAATGCAAGCAAAAATACATGTCTTATTATCAGTCACCAGAACTCCTAAGTATGTCATAGGGATGTGAAATTTGAGCTCATTGTAATGAATGCTATATCAAAATAAAAGAGGCTAAATTGGCAGTGCATAATGGAGTTCTGGTACCAACCCTTATGTATGGAAGCGAAGCATGGAGTTGGAAAAATAAGGATGAAAGTAGATTGAATGCAGTTGAAATGCGATCTCTCAGGCGAATGTGTGGTAAAACTATGTATGATAGGTGCACTAATGTTGAAATTAGAGCAGAATGCAAGGCTGAGATAAGCATTATCGTCAAAATTAGGAAAGGTCTTTTACATTGGTTCGGTCATGTAGAGCGAATGGATGATGAAAGAACGGCTAAAAAAATATATGATGCGACTATGCCTGGATGTAGAAGTCGTGCTTTTCAAAATAAATTTACTTGGCGTTGTTGTCTATACCTATTAGAATACAAACTTTCGTACATTTTAACTTAAACTCTAAACAGACACAAAAGAATATAAAATTATAAGTTTAATTATTTGGTTATTGTATTTTATTCAATGTATGTATATAAAAGCCCTACAGGCGTTAATGATGATAAATAAATAAATAATACATGACATGGGCCAACTTGTTGGAAATACCTTAAAGGCAGATTGTGGAATCAGTAAGTTCCACATAGGGAGCAGATATGTGATTAACCTGTTAACCGGGCGGGCGCATAAATACGTCAAACATAAACAATATCAATACGGGTAGTGTAGCACACACACGCTACTTCAAAACTGGCGGACCTAGTAGGACCGCCTCGCTGGCCGTTCACCCGTAGATCCCAGTTGGCTTCCCGGTCGTAAGTCGGGAAACCGCCCTCCCAGACAGCACACTATCGACTATTAGTATGCCGTCGGAAGGTGGGAGCCTCGCCACGTCAACCTTGCTGGTTCTGAAAAGAACCACACACCCCGTCCGGGCAGCGTAGCAAGGCGAAAGCGCGCTCTGGTAATAGCTAACGATCTAATGGCCCGGACAAGGGCCTCACACTCCGTCCGAGTAGAATAATAGATCGCAGTATTACCGGAGCTTGGTGAGAATCCCGGGATGACGTCAGCGAAGGGGAAGGTGCGGCGGAGAGAAATAAAACACGTGTTCTCACGATAGAGCATTAGCTCAGACTGACTGTATATTTATAAAAACACTTATATATACCCTTAGCCTAAACGCGCGCGGCGCCGCACTGCGCATGGCCGAATTGGGAGTGGGGGTAGGGTGCCGCTTGGCCCCGCCCCCATCCCAAAGCCGAGCGTTTCACAGTACAGTCGGCCGCCGCGCGCGTATGCATTATTTGGCCCCAAGAAGGGCCGCCAAACAATACATTACATTACAACATAACACAATATAAGGTAATAAATCCTAAACTACAAGTACCGACGCCGCCGCGGCCAGCCTCGAAAGCGATCTATTTCTTTATTGAGAGGCTAGCACGCGGCCTGTGAGCGTCGGCATTCCTAAACTATTGCCGCGTCCCATACAGGTAGGACATATGAACACGTCCTTCAAATATATGTTGCGCCCTGGAACGGGCGTAAAGGTATTAGTCATCCATACATGTCTCGACATAAATAAACGGAAAAAAAAATAATTTATAGTCTTATCATTTATTTTAGGCACAAAAAATAATTAAAAAAACAAAATTAAGTCCTCCAGGCGTAAGTATCCATCACGCGACACTTCCTAGTGAAAGAGTTCGCGCCCGTTACAGTTGCGTAATTAGATAGAGGAGCGCCCGGTTAACAGGTTAATGAATGAATAAATATATAATAAAACTACAAAGTGACATACTCTCCAGCTGATTATGCAGCGAGTTGAGGTCCATTTTGATATCATCAAACAGCACCCAGGAAGCTCGATCTATGTCACCAGGTTCCGGGATGGGGAGGGGTGTCTCTATGTCACCATACCGACTCATGTAAGTACGGACTATGAAGTGTAACAGCGTCACACTTGAATCTTTTGACTGGAATGAGAATAAATTTACAGATATATAAAACAATAATACAAATAATAATTTTGAAAGCATAAACTACGAAATATTAACAATATTTCAGTGGAAAGGAGAAAAATGTATTTACATTTTTTTAATGCAGTTTAATAATAAAAAATGAATGGGTTAGGTTAGGTTAGGATTGACTCCAGATCAGATTTACAACTTTTTTATCTTTAGGCACATTTATTTCAGACTATCAAATTTAAGGGTATCTACTAAAACTATGCATTTGGGAATATAATGAGAACAATTATTTTTTATTGTTTATCTCATCCGCACATTAATTAGTTTTTTTTATAATATGGCGAAAAAATGTGAATTAAATGTTCCTACAAAAGAAAAGTTTTTTTATTTGTTAATATTTGTAGCCACCATATTTTAGCGACTGATATGCCGATGGGTAAGAATTTTTAAGGTTTATTGATTTTTTTAAATATTCAGTGATGAAACTCAACAGACTTATATACACATACTACTACTACTTTCCGTTATCCGCACCTAATGGTGCATAGGGCACTGCATTGGTACACCAAGTGCAGTGTATCTTGATCATTTTTATTACATGAAAGTAGGATGATCAGTCATATCAAACATTTTGAAGGGCCTACGCAACCACAAGGCAACATCTGACGATATCATAATCTAATCTACTTGAACGAAAATATGATTTTTACTAAATACTATTTTCAATTAAAGAAAATAAAAATATATCAAACAGCATTACTTGAGTTCATACATGTTATTTAACCCCCCTATATTTCAAATTTTTATTAAAAGAAAAAAAAAGAAATCTATGCAATCTTATGATATCGCACATATTTCAATTTGTAAATACTATTTTGTGCTTGAATATGTGTATCGGAAATAGGAATTATTTAACTAATTTTTATAATGAGGAAATGACCGGATGTAAAAATATCAAGGCAATGGGAATTTTTCAAATTTACGTCTTAGGCAGCATGATAGATAGATAGATAGAAAGGAATATATTCATATAAGGCAGGAAATTCAGAAACATTTCGACGCCTCCTACGTATAATATCGTAACCCACAAATTGTTGATTTTGAGTTTTTGGTGGATTTCGTCTGTATTTAACTATATTTTGAATTCTACCAAAACAAAAAAATTATTTTGCCAATAATAAGGGCTTTTTTGGGGCGTATTTTGTCGTATCTACAACCAATGCATACGAACGAAAATATTTTCAAATACTCCTCCTGTAAAATCGCATTTTGTGGGTTACAATATTATACGTAGGAGGCGTCGATTTAACGGAAAGTTGAAATTCTAAATAATGAAATCATAAAAGACCAACCACGTTTAAAACGAATGATTAAAAGAATCCCTAATGGCGTGCAAAGGTGATATGAGGATAAGCTTAGATTCATTGTTAGCAATGACTAAAAATTGGTATTGCCAACTTTTGGTGAATCGAGATTTACTTTGCATTAAAACAAAAATAGAATCATTTTTTATTTAGTCTAAAACGCATTCACTAAAAGACACTACCTATATTATTATGTGACAATGCACCACAGACAAATACAGAAGTACAATAAAAACATTTATGACTGATACAAAAATCTGTAAAACATTCCTTATGAGTATCTGTGGATGCAATTTATTGAAAAACATGTAAGTAATGAAAACTAAATTTAATAGATAACAATAAACATTAAGGTTACAAACTATAATCATACTTGGGTTTTAGAACATCGTTGTCCCTTGAAGAGCAGCCGAAAAAGTTATAAATTATCATGTCTAAATAATTCAACTCAATTAAAACATACCATTAGTAATATTGAATTATCAGAGAAAAGGCAAATGTCAAAACATTAAATTGGGATTAAAAAATGGTAAAAATGCACTTGAACAAAAAAACAATCTTGGAGATTTTCCTGGCACCAATAAAAACATAAAAGCAGGGCTTTTTTTTCCATGTAACGCGGTGGAACGGCGTTCCGGCACCTTTTTTCACAGTTTTATTTTAAAATCAATTAAACGAAAAAATATTTTGAAAAAATCAACCTTTTTTTGTGCGCTTCGTGGCTTAGCTCCTTTTAATTTCATTTAAGTTACATTTGAATATATTTTTTATTAAAAAGCTTGACATGAAGTGCGTTCCGGTACCTTTTTTTTTAAAAAAAAAGCCCTGCATAAAAGCAATATGTTTTCAAAATCATACAAGCAGTACATTGTGTTACTTAGGTATGTACTGTAAACCAAACAGATATTGTGGGATTGGTGCATATACAATAGTTAAGAGAGCAATTGTTTTCGTACCTTTTCATTACTGGTTGAATAATTGAAAACTGATTCTTGGAAAACTAGGAAGTCTTACGTAAGCTAAAGATAAAATCTCAAATGCATAAAGGTTATAAACACCATGAATGCATTTTTTCAGAATTAGTAAAAAAAAACAATTAATACTAGGTAATGTACAAAATGGCGACTCACTTTGACATCTCTCAGTTTAGCGAGAATTTCCAGGCCGAATCCGTCAGCTTGTCCTCGCTGCCTGTTTCCGCCATTCTTTTGATGAGTACATAGGCTACATAATCTTTTGTTAGTTAAGTAAAACTAATAGATTCAAAAAATTTCTAGTAAAATAGATTTAAGCTGGATATAAAAATTTTAGTATACGAGTGTCAAAGCGGCACTATATCCACTTAATCCTCTAAACCAAATCGTTTTTCTGCTCTACTGTAAAATGAACAAAGAGAACATGATGTCTTGTGCTTCCCAGGTACCTACAGATTTGAAAACATTATTAATCACAAATCTTTACCTCACACGTCCTGCGTATGTTATCCAATTTACTCGTAATATTGGTTATGGAATCATCAAATTCAGCTTGGAATGTAAAACAAGAAATCCTCTCTGCGAAGCTTTGGATTTCCGATAAATCCAAAAGGAATGTTTCTGGCTTATCTAAAGGAATGTCTGGATTATTCTTCAAATGCTCCTTTATACACGCGAGTTCCTCTTCAGTGGCTCTCTGTAAATTAAAAACGTAATAAAGTGCAATTGTATTAGTTGTCTGTGTGTTTTTACTAAGACACTAAAAAAAGAGGAAACCAATATTTGATACTATTCAATACTTACAGCTTCATAAATTTGATGCAATGCATCCAAATTAACCGTGGTTGTATCAAAATTATAAATGGCATGTTCAATTTCTGCGAAGTCAACTTGAAGACTTTGTGCTAAGATACCGACACTTTGAAATCGCTTTCCATCTAATATTTTAGCGGCTTGAATTTTAGAAGATTTCTCCACTTTCTTCTTATTTGTCGGCTTTCTCGTAATAACTTGGCGGGAAAATAAGTCAGCAAACTCATCAATATTATCCAGTTTTGTTTCTTCAATCTCCTGCAATTATAAAATAAAACATATTTATTTAAATCACATTTATTAAACAGGCCCATAAAAAAAACTGTTCTCCCAAAAAAAATACATTGATTGTATCTAGATTGATATAATATGGGTTACAATATTCATTAGTAGAGGGGTATAAATGACTATTTTTTCTCCTAAATAAGTGGTATGGACTAGTGTTTTGAAAACTATCAAAATTGGGGTACTCTTTTCATTTACCAAATTGAAAAAAAAAAACTTCTTGGATAAATACTTTGACTAGAAGAATATTAGCTTATAATGCACACTTATTCTGTTTGAGATATTTATTGATTTAAGCAGACCACAATGTACACGGGGGGTTAGATTACATAATAAACTTAAGCACTTAACGATTCCTTTAAACTACACAGGGTTACTTCGCGGTCACTGACTATACGATTACTGGTTCCGCGGGATATCACTAAACCTTCAGTCCTCCGATACCGTCAGATCGGACTGGTATCACTCGTACTGGGCTGAGCCGGGCGTTGAGCAATGGTAGGACCACTGGTTCCGTACCGCTTTGCCGCCTGGATTATCGGGCAGGAAGCCGGACCATAGGTTCCTGATACTTGGTTAGTTGCCTGGGGCTGAGAGGCCGTAGACTGTGTCCTTGAATGTCGTGCGTGATCTTATATAGAGCTAGCGCGGCCCTTTGGGTGAAGTAATGGGAGAATCGTTTGGGGCTCTTCCTTTCGGCCGCTGGGATTGGTTCGTAACGCAGAACGGGATAGGACCGTGTACAAGAGTGAGAAAGTATTCGGATCTTCACGCGCCGCGTTACAAGCTTAATTTTGATGGCAGTAAAATCAAAGGGAACTGTTACCAGCCACAAAGGATGTGATCCAGGAGATTTATCTTCATCCGGAGTAGTGGCTTTAGGAACGGCAGGTACAGCAGCTAATATTCTGGTCCAATAAAGAGGCTTCATTGGTACAGTAGGATTCACAGGGTCTTTTCTCATTGCTAAAATAAAAAAATTACAATGTCAGTTAAATTGAGAAGAGTAAGTAAAAACATGTCAATTACATTTAATACACAGGTCGCAGTGATGCAGCTTAATGCCCTGACCCCCGCAATAGAATAAAATAGTAATCACATAGAGAAAGAAAAACTAACAATATTTTAGTTAGCCTCGATTTAGACGTGTCGTAAATGCACGAAATTCTCGAAGAATTTAATATCACAAATAAACTATAAGGGTTACACATTTCATGAATTTACAATACATATAAAATGTCACTTAACCCTTAGTGTCTTAAGAGGGGTATTTTGGGTCCTTCAGAAAGCACATAATATCTTTACAAAAACACATACTTTGAGGGATATCTGTTAAGTACGGAAATATTTAACTTACTTGCTCTATTAGGATGCCAGCCTCCAGCAGGTGGTGCTGGGAAGGGAATAGGGCCAGATCCTGGTGGAGGAGGGGGCATTCCAGGAACAGGGGGTGGTGGTGGACCGGAACCATTCATCATCGGTGGAGGAGGGGGACACATTCCAGGGATAGGTGGCGGAGGTGGACCTCCCATTCCTGGCATTGGAGGTGGGGGAGGACCGCCCATTCCTGGCATTGGGGGGTGGGGGGGGACCACCCATTCCTGGCATCGGAGGTGGAGGTGGACCTCCCATTCCTGGCATTGGTGGTGGAGGTGGACCTCCCATTCCTGGCATTGGTGGTGGAGGTGGACCACCCATTCCTGGCATGGGAGGCGGTGGAGGACCACTCATTCCTGGCATCGGAGGCGGTGGAGGACCTTCCATCTCTGGCATTGGAGGTGGTGGAGGACCCATGCCAGATAATGGTGGAGGGACTGGTGTATTATCCAACCCAAGATCCATGTCTGGCATAGGAGGAGGAGGAGGTGGACCAACTTTAATGTCAGACAAAGGTTTCCCTGCTCCATTCACAAGTAAAGAAGCTGGTCCGTTATCACGAATTGGGGGAGGTGGGGAAAAGGTACTGCGATCGGTTGAGTTATCAAAGGGAATAGTCAAGTCTTCGGGGAATGGAGGGAGTGGCAGAGAAGGATAATTTGATTCATTATCTGTTTCAGGCATTGGAGGTGGTGATGGAGTTAAGCAAGTAGATGGTGAAGATACTTTAGTATCTTTACTTTGAAGAGCATTAGTTGAGGTAGACATGTCTGTTTGTTTTTCACTTTTTGAGGTGCAAAACTCATCGTAGGATTTAATAAATGTTTGCGATGATATCATTTCACTGGACGCTGATACATCATCATTATTGTAAAAGGGCTCAGCTCTTTCAATTTTCCCAAACTTATCAACATCATTCTTTTCAGGAACATTCACATCTAAATCATTTGATTGAAGCTTGGGATCTATTTTCTTTTCTATTAGAGGGGAGCCAAAATCCCTCAAAGCATTTTGAGTAAGACTTTGAATTTCAACAAGAGTTTTGTAACGATCTAATTCCACCAAAAGAGAATTAGCTAGATCTTCTAGTTCTTTTATTCTGAATGTGTACTGTGATATTTTTTCTTCAACATTTTTGTTGTTCATTGGAGACGGTTCTTGCTCTACTTTCAAATTGAAAGCTTCATTCACACCTTTCTGTTCCTCGCAATCTTTTGTAACGGGGTTTATTTTGTTTGATAAACTATCAACATTTAAAATGAGTTTTTTCTTTCTAGAATTTGGAGTCTGTGGATCGGGTGGTTTTAGGTTGTGCGGTATGTCTTGTGCTGGTGGCCATGCCACTGTTTGGATTCGCCCAGGAGTTGCGGGAGGAGCCACAGGGGCTTCCGTGTGAGCCCAGTAGTACATCAAATCCGGCTGAAATAAACAATGCAGTTTTATTACCCATTAAAGGTTATAATAACAACAAATAATAATCAATGTTTTAAACTTTTTTTCGAAACCTACCTACCTACAATACTATTACTACTTTCCCTTATCCACACCTAATGGTGCATAGGGCACTGCATTGGTACACCAAGTGCAGTGTATCTTGATCATTTATATTACATGAAGGTAGGATGATCAGTCTAACACTTCAGTAGCAGTCCAAGGTATCACACATGAAATAATATTAATACAAATGTGCTAATACTATGCTACCAGGTGGAAAAAGAGAATGAATTTCCCATTATCTTTGAAAATTTGCATCTTACTATTAGAAAGCTATAAAAATTAAAAGTATATGTAAAAATATTATAGTATATAAAAAAAAAAAAAATTTTACATTTTATTTTGAAATAATTCGTATTTAGCAATTTTATGAAGTTTTGTCACACAAATAGTAAGTAAAAAAAAATGATTAAAAATTGATTATTAAAAGTATATGTAATAATATTATAGTATATAAAAAAAAAAAATATATTTTACTTTATTTTGAAATAATTCGTATTTAGCAATTTTATGAAGTTTTGTCACACAAATAGTAAGTAAAAAAAAATGCATATTATATTTTTTGTAATTTTTTTTTTTTTTTTTTTGTCTTTACAGTATATAATTTGGATGAATTTGGTAGGTTTTGTTTTTCATTAGATAAATATAAATAATCATATAATAATTTTTTTTTTAAAATAAATTGCACTTAAACAACAATATATCGAAATGCGAGAGATGAAGGTAGAAGTAACCTGATGAAGAAGAGCACTCACCCTGAAGATGGCCTCGGTGGGAGCATCCTTATCGGGGATCTGGCGCAGCACCCCAGCGGCCAGCAGGTGGGTGCAGTACTGAGAGCCGAGGATCCTCAGGTCCTGTCCAGAGAGCACGGCGCGCAAGTAGTGTTCCTCGGCGAAGGCCGACACAAACCAGTTCACCAACATTTGCCCTGCGCACACAATACGGAAATATAAAGTATTACGAAAACCGATGAAAATATGTCAAATTGATTTAGAAATATTAATATTAATATTTCTAAGAGACAAGCATTATCGACAAAATTAAGAAAGGTCTTTTACGTTGGTTTGGTCATGTAGAGCGAATGGATGATGAAAGAACGGCAAAAAAAATATATGATGCGACTGTGCCTGGATGTAGAAGTCGAGGAAGCCGAGAAAGACATGGCATGATCAAGTAAAAACAAGTGCTTGAAAGTGGACATGTAAGAAGTCGGAATAATCGACGTGCGTGCATGAGAAGATGTATGAATGTGTAGGAAGCAAGAGAAGTATGCCGGGACAGAGTGGTGTGGCGTTCTATCCTCTCTGCCTACCCCTTCGAGGAAATGGCGTGATGGTTAGTTAGTTAGTTAGTTTAATATTAATATCAAAATCAATATGGATGTTATAAAACAATGTTTTAATTCGTATTTTCGAAACAAAATTGTTGAAAAATACCCGTTCACGAAAACGCAACACTATTTGTCGTGGCCCCCGTGACGTCATAGTTCGGTCTCGCTTCAATGTTTCGGATTTTTAGTTTCATAGTAAACGTCAAGGGCTACATGAATAGTGACGTAAAAGGGGCGTGGCCAACGCGGACTAGTGTTTTCGCGGTAATTAGAAATTGAAAACTTCAAAATAATTTTTAACCTACTAAAAATTATGAAAAAAAAAATTTTTTTGCAGGAAAGTATTTCTATGACTAATCAATTTTAATATTTGTGGAATAAAATAAATCGTGATTTTTCCCAATACCGGACCAATAAGTACTATTACTCACACGGTACACGAGATTCGCAAACACATTTCTCTATTCGTGATCGCCCACGGGCCGCTAAATGCGCCGCCGCCGCGTAATATGTGGAACAAGATTGTTTATTCTATACATAATATATATTATACCTAAGTATAGTTAAGATATTTGATTTTGTTGGCAATTCGGCGCACACAGATGTGCACGAAATATTTTGAAATAAAAACCGTATTATTTTTTATGCATCGTAATATTGTAACGGGTGGTTAGGGGGAGTATTAGAAGAATATTAGGTGTGCGGTGCTTTGACTAGCCAACGGACACAGCAACCCTTGGTAGCTACTGTCATCCGGCGAAGGCGTTTCGGCTGGCTAGGCCATATACTACGTATGCCTCCCGAGAGCCGCCTCCATGCTTGCCTATTTTACAAGGCATCAGGTTCTCGGCGTCCTTGTCGTCCACTGTTAACAATCCGTCGGCAGTTTGCGTCGGAGCTGCGGGACGTGGACTTGACTTGGGAGGATGCACGGGAGCTGGCGGCCGATCGCTTGGCCTGGAGGCAGTTTGTGGATTCCGTATGCTCCACATAGGGAGCGGATATGGTATGATGATGATCATGATGGTTAGGGGGAGATGAATACCAAAAAACGATATATGAAAATGTTCCGTCTCATTATCGAGATAGAGACATTGTTCTTGTAACATGTTAGTTCCACAATAGTATGGAATATAATGCATTTAACGCGTAACAAACTGACAGTTTTAAAATGCCCTAACAAGGCGAAACAATTGTCACTCGGAAAATTTTAGTACCTAATATAAAACTATTAGAGTTAATCAATTCAACTAATGCAATTTGAAATCGACGTGCCTAAATTACCTATTTTTAAAAATATATATTTACAGGCCGATCACCAAAAATCAATTCTTATGCCTATAATATGTAGAAATATATTAAAATTAAAACATATCTGCTACAAAAAAGAGATTATAACATTAAGATCATTATTTATGTTGGAAATAGTTTGATAATATTATTATGTACGCACTTGTACGAATGTAAAAATAGGCTTCTTATCTACTTATTTATCGGATTATGTGTTATTATAAAATAATCGGCGATTATAGCATTATTTTGTAAATAAAAAAATATTAAGTAAAACTCGTGTTTACTTAGTAAGAAAACCAATGGAATCCAGAAAGGAAATTAACTCATAAATATTTAACAACAAAATACAAAAATGCATTGTATATTCTGTCCGTACATGAGACTTTCAACCGGAACTGTTTACATTAATTTTACATCGAGGTTAGCAAATGTATCAATGTGTTATAATATATCTATACTGTACCTTCTATTACTTACCACAAGCCTACAAAACTACAGTAAAATAAATATATATATTTATATTCTTATTCTTATGTATGTTGCACTATGCGAGAGAAGTTGATTTTCTAATTCGATTCGCTAAGAACAATAGGCACTAAAGATAGCAAAAATAATTTCGCATTACGAAATCAATTACATCGATATTTAGTTAATAAAAAAAGGCACACCTTCACAAAATAACAGATTCCTCAAAACTCTCAGTACAAACACCGGCAGTTTTAGAGTGTAAAAAAATACACTCCCTCTCGTTTTATGGGAAGAGACAACACACGTAAATGTCATCCCCGTTCTCAGATCACAAAGCACTTTGATTTTCCACTTTTCACTTAAAAACACGACCAACGTCACGATCAGGTTGATTTTAACGAAAATCGTCAGTTTCGAAGGTTCACTAGGGGTGGGCGAAGGCATTATGGCCGGGGGAACTTCGGACGAAGTGCCCACCCCAGTTTTCGTCACGTGAATCCCAAATCCCGGGATAAAGTAATCCTTGAATGTGAAATATCGCGGGATCCACTGCGGCCCGGTCGCGCCGTACCCGAGCGAGGACCTCCGGAGGTAGCTAATGCCGGGTGTTTCATTGTGACAATTTAAATACATACAAGTTAAATAGATATAAGTTGTCGGATGTCGACACCGTTAATGCCGTAGGTAGTTTGGGTAGGTAGAAGTAGAAGGCGCACGCTCGCGAGGTGTCGGTTTGGTAAGAGCACTGAACACTGAGCTAAGGTTCTGATAAACACGGCGCGGACCGAGATTATCTTTAGTGCTGTGATATACTTTTATCTCGGGACACCGTCTTAGATAAAGTTCAAGTATTTCTACTCGAAGAAAGGCGAGAAAGTGGATATTCCAATACGCGGTCTCCTTACGCTCGTTTACTGACTATGCATAATACTATTATTTTAATTCGTAATTATTTTTATTCATACTAATTAAAGTAATATTTTACAGCAAATCATTCCTCTAAACAAAAATAATTTTAATAAATAGCGCTTGTCCACCTCGTGATGTAGTGAGTACGTTGGGCTGCCATGCCTGAGATCGTGGGTTCGATCGTACAAATGCAGTGCCCTATGCACCGTTGGGTGCGGATAAGGGAAATCAGTAGTAAGTAGTTTAGTAAACAAAAAACGCAGTCAAAATAATAATGGTACATTACAAGTACAAATTTGGTACATAATATGCATTCATAAAAAAGTTACGTAACTTGTAACCCGCTTTCCTTCCGAGAATTTTGAATATTATCTGATACTTTATTCAAATAAAGATAGCATCGATCGTTTTGAATTCATACTCAAGAATTTTATTTTTATATTTTGCATTAATATTACAAACCTATCTTGGACTGGAAATGCAACGTAAGACTGGTCGTCTTATCTTTGTGTGATAAATACACTGCATTCGATATACATACAAAATACTTACTAGTGAAAATAATGTTATTTTTAATTATGTGTCTTTCTACCGTATTAAATTGTTAAGAGCCCTTGAAAACGGTGCTACACAAATCAGCGTTACTGTAAGCACAGCACATTAATTTGAAAAGCTACACTCGCCATAAACGTAAACAAAGGTATGTTTTGAGGATATAACGGAATTTTACGATTCGTTGTAGATCCGCGTTCCTATACAGGGCATGGCTGACAACTGACAATAATATTATTATAGTAATCTAAACGATATGTGGGTATTGGAAAGCTGTTTCCAAAAGTTTCACATGATTTATGGGTTTGGAATTTGTAAAAATAGTTATGTAGATAGATGCCAAAATACTAGTCACCCACGCAATAAAGCCTCGACTTTCCGGTCGGCCTTCGTTATATTTCCGCAGACAATTGTAATTATTAATAAAACAATAGTGAACGCGAAACAAGATAAATACGTTTAAGTGATTTCTATAACATGAAAGGATTACTTGAAGTAACACGTTATTTGTTAACATATAAGATTATAGTTTGCAGTATTAACCGATGTACCTAACATTTAACAAGTTCCTAGTAGTTTATTCAGTTTATGGTTAAAGGTGTCGCTATAAATTAATATAATATCATCGACTGATAGAAGTTTAAATACTCCTCAAAAGAATAATAAAATAAACTGTTTTGATACTCATTATTTAAGGAACATAAATGTAAAATTGGCTCTTAGAATATTATATTAAATTATTAGAATTGGCTATTCGAAAGTAACAATATATTCGCCGTAAAGTGACATACAATGAGGTTATTCACACAAAAAGGAGGTTAAATATTTGTGTAAAATACAAAACTATAAAGCATGATCAAATAAATAATATTATCGTTAAACCTTGCATTTAAAACATAGACATATCGGTTAGAGGAAAATAAAACTGATGTCACAAAAGCGTTGCAATTTTGATAACATATTAATGATAATCATATTAATTATGAAATCATAACATGTGAGCTGTCTCAAGTGGAATTTGTTTTGTACTATAGAGTTTATTATCGATCAAGTGATTCAAGATGAAAATAAACTAAAGAGAAAGCCTCTTTCTCATTATACATCGTATCTTTAAAAATCTGAAATGTTTACACTTTTCAACACTAATTTGGTGATTACGGGAGAAAACTAACGCGAATTAAACTTTTTTTAAAAATCGCATTGCAAAAACATTGCAAAAAATCGCAATTTTTACGAATTCCCTAAATCGGTCATTCCACGGAGACGAAAAATTTATCGACGCCTCCTACGTATAATATCGTAACCCCACAAATCGTCGATTTTGAGTTTTTGGTGGATTTCGTCTGTATTTAACTATATCTTTAATTCTACCAAGACAAAAAAAAATATTATGCCAAAAATAAGGGTTTTGTTGGGGCGTATTTTGTCGTATCTACAACCAATGCATATGAACGAAAATATTTTCAAATGCTCCTCCTGTAAAATCGCATTTTGTGGGTTACTATATTATACGTAGGAGGCGTCGTTATGCAAAAAATTGTACTGGCCTTATATTATTTTTCATTCTCCTGAATAACATATTTTCATTTTTAAAAAGAATTTTAAAAATGTTGAAGCAAGGCGAAAGTTTTCGAGTATCGCAGAGTAATTCTCATTCAAATTTCTTGTTTTTGAGATAAATAATAATGGAAGTTATGAAAAAAATATATTGGTAATCCAATTTTTCCAGCACAACTTGAACGTAGAGGGAGACGTGTTTTTGATCGATGGTGGTTTGGTACCTGCCACATGAAAAAAAACATATTTTAAGATCTCAAAATGGCGTTTGAAAATTTAAAAAGTTTCACAAAACTGACCTTCGAACTTCTCGTAGATCTGGAAGTCCAGCTTCTCGGGCACGAACTTAGGCTTGAAGACGCGCGCCTCGAGCGTGGCGCGATCCAGGGTCAAGGAAGCCACCTTGCGGAGCACGTTGGAGTCACCACCGACCGGCCCGTCGCTGAGGGAGGAGTGGCGCCGGTGGTCGCGCACTTCGCCATCTAGGGAAGGAATATGCTATCAGAAATTACATCACGATTTATTTTAATATTGGTGGATTGATTGATGACTGTGACTGCGCTCAGAAAAAAACGAGTTTTTCCTTAACAACTTCCAAGACGCTGAGAACCTGATGCCTTGTAAAATAGATAACAATGAAAGCCCCACCCTTTCCCTAGACTGCTTTAAAGACTATTGAGTATTTTTTCAGTCCAGCCAACTCTACCGATTTTTTCAACAAGCTACACCGCGATTTTAAGATTGTTAGTGTGATAAAAATACGAATGAATTTACGGTTATGTACGCGAACAAATGCTTTCATTGTACCCCTACCACTGTCTCGGCTTATGTATTATAATTGTCATTTTTTTCCATCACCCAAACCAACCAGAGTCCCAGAGCCCAAATTAACAGTGGTAGGGATGTTAGTTTCTACCCCGATCATTATTTATTAGTAATTACAACCACCCGTGTGGAGACCGGTATCCCGCCTCGCCAGGGCCCCCCCATCCCAGACATCCACCCGTGCATCCGCGGTCAGGGTCTCAATGGAGGGGGATTAGGGAAAAGAGGGGAGGGGACAGAACGCATGTGTGCATCTCACACATCATCCTATCATCCTATCTGGCAGACACTATTTCATACGTCCCCTGCCGTACCTTATCACAATACCTATCCAAAGACCATCCTATCCTTCCAAAAGACACAATACAATTGAGTTGAGGGATGGGATACAATTTGAGACCTCCACGCACGCACACACAAACAGCACGGGACGGGCCGCCCCCGCGAAGGCAGACCAAGTCCCCCCCGGGGACTACCCCACTAAGCAATCTATTAGTTCTAGATACTTCCTTTTACGGAACAAAACGTGCACAAATGCCAGTTCAGTCCATGTCCCGTAAAATTCCGTGTCGTGTAAAATAGATAAGCATGGTTAGGGCGAGAGACATACGTAGTATATTATGGCCTAGCCAGCCGAAACGCCTTCGCAGGATGACTGACTGTTGACGCCAAAGACTGCTGTGTCGGTAGCCTGACCGATGTGCTCCCAACAAAGTCAAAGCACACCGAGTTTTCTTCTTGGACGCTTTTTCAAAACTCAAAAGTCTGCTATTTTCTGGCCACAAGTTAGGTGTGATACAGGCGGCGTTTTGTCTTAACCGAATAAACATCCGACCTTCAGACAGCCTTTATATTCATTTAACGAGGTGAAATCAAAACTTTTCAGGTTTATTTAGAAGCTGCCAGTATTTTAAATACTTACAAAATTAATGAATGAAATCGGTTTTTCTTGATGAACTATTTTAATTCCATGTAAAATATTTTTGAACATTTGCGTTTAAAAATGTGTAGGTACTTATATGTGTTCGTTAATATTTCATGTAAAAATTTAAAAATGTAAAAGATACTTGAACCGTCAATTCTGGAGTAAATAAATAATTACGAAAAAAAAGTACAAGCGTTTAATTGAACTGATTTTTAAAAATCAATATCCACTTTAAATGGTATTTGAACAATGCTACATGTAAATCTAGAAAAACTTGTGTGCGTTTTCCATGGCATGTAATACAATCCTACATATTTTAAAATTATTATTTAACCATCTCAACAGACCAGAAGACCCAATTACTAAGGGGAACAATGTCACAAACATCCAGGCTTAAGAAAAATAACTTTTTTGTGTTCTCACCGGGAATCAAACCCGGAACCTCCGTAACGTGAGTCCAGCGTCATAGCCATTATGCTACGGAGACTGCTAATATATCATTATTAAATCAAATATTTTAAACTAAGTTACCTTGATCAGAATCTGGAGTGCGTCTAAAAAACAGTTTTGATATCTTAGAGAAAAATCCGCAAAAGAACATTTTAACTTTTTTTTTTAAACCTAGGTAATCATTAATTACTTATTTTTAGACTATGCTCACGACCATTTTATTCTGAGCCAAACACGTAACTGGACAAATAAAACAACATGTTACGCAAAAACCGTAAATTATGAATAAACATAAAATAACGATAGCGATCAAGTTTACATTAAATATTTTAATTAAATTCAATTATTATTACACTTGCAAGGTTAAAAAATAGTCTGGTTATCGGTGGAAAATGCAAAAAAAGTTTATTTTAAAATTCTTTGACTATTATAAGCACCGGCATTACTTAGGAGACAGTGAAACAGTCTACTTATACATGTATATTTAAATAAGGGTAAATTTAAATTAACTAACGTAAACTCTAAATAAAATATGGGTATAATGTCTAATCGAACCCGCGACCTCATGCATGGCAGCCCAACGCGCTACCGCTACTCCACGGGGGTCAATATGAAATGTGACTTTCACATAAAAAATATTTCATTTTATGTGATACCTTGGACGTAAGACGCTGAAGCGTAAGACTGATCATCTTGCCTTCTTGTAACAAATTATCAAGATTCCCTGCGCTTGGGGTACCGATGCAGTGCCCTATGCACCATTGGGTGCGGATAAGAAAGAGGAATAGCAGAATATTATCTAATATCGACTTTGCATCCTCTCAGAATGCACAAATTCACGTCGGGCAACGCTTCGAACATCAACTTTCAATGTTAGAGGCAATATCGCAGAACCTAAACGGGACCCTAGCACTAAGTTCGGAGACCGCGCCTTCGCTGCTGCGGACCCTGCTACCTGGAATCGGCTCCCTTCACATTTGAGACATATATGGAGAATTAATGGATTTTGAGCGAAACACAAAAAAAATTTTTTTTCAAAATCTCCTACCCAAGACATCAAGATATCTCGTACGGCACCAAAACAATCACAAAATTTTGAAATTGTTCCGAATAGTTTTAAAAGTCCTAGTAGAACATCTTTCGGTCGTAGGTACTCGGCGGAGCTGAGGGCTACGGGATTGACATGGAAAAGAGTCCTGGCCGGTGACAGGGTCTCCTGCAGGCGCCTGGTGATACCCACATGCTCCACATAGGAGGGAACGTAGGAATAAAAGAAGAAGAATTTGGTTTAACTCGAACCAAATGATATTATTTTCATTATCATGTCTCCTGATAAATTATGTTGACACCGAATGATTAATCAGCCGATTAAGAATTATTTATTTTTAAAAATAAGTTATTTATTCGTAATTACAGCAATTAAGGAAGTATATTTGGAATTCTTCATCACTTTTCCAAGTGTGGTGATAAAAATACTTACATTGAACATACTCGAGTCAAATGAATTTCATGGATTCAACTTGATATTATTGTAAATTATTATTTAGAATTCGCGTTTAGTTTTAGTTAGATTTCAAGTGCAATATTTTAACGTTGTTATTATTTTTACATCCAAGAAAACGATAAATCCCTTTTGTTATAACCTGTATTTTATTTGCCAAAGTCTTAAATGTATTTTTAGTGTTTATCAACTTGCAAACAGCCTCGTTAGCAAATTTAAGCATTATTTGCCCACCGAAACAATTTTGCACAGTAAGTAATTAAGGTCCATCTTCACCCGACTAAATGTCGGTTGAAAGATATTGCACCGTTGCAATAAGCTTGGTCTACTCATATATATTTCAAGTAATCGAATAGGTGTTGCTTGACCATTTAAGTATTCATTTATTTTTAGTTTATTTTAAAATTAATTTATTTTTAGTTATAAATTTTTTTACCACCTCGAGAGACCAGGAGGCCCAATAACAGAAGGAAATAACGTCACAAACACCCAGGCTTGAGAAAAATCCCTTTAATTTTTTTTGTTCTCACGGGAATCGAACCCGGAACCTCCGTATCGTGAGTCCAGCGTCTTAGCCATTACGCTACGGAGGCCGCCAAATTTCATTTTAATATTGTTCCTTACTTCGATGACGGTCATTTCTGTTTAACAAGGTGCGCTAATTTTTACGTTTCTAGGGGCTCGTGATAGCTTATACTACTTATGTATATAAGTATCTCGGAAACCGTGACTCCTACACAATATAGGATTTTAGATCCATGAAATTGTCATCAAACAATTTGATCAGTAACAATATTTTGAGGGTATCCCAATCCTTGTAGGATGAGTGAATCATAATGGACTTATATCAATCATTATTATTTTGATAGATTTATTTAGAGCAGAGTGCAAGGCTGAGATAAGCATTATCGACAAAATAAGAAAGGTCTTTTTTACGATGGTTCGGTCGACGGTCTGTCTTTTACGAATGGATGAAAGAACGGCTAAAAAAATATATGTATGATGCGACCGTGCCTGGATGTAGAAATCGAGGAAGGCCGAGAAAGACATGGCATGATTAAGTAAAAACAAGTGCTTGAAAGTTGCCATGTAAGAAGTCGGAATAATCGACGTGCGTGCATGAGAAGATGTATGAATGTGGAGGAAGCAAGAGAAGTGTGCCAGGACAGAGTGGTGTGGCGTTCTATCCTCTCTGCCTACCCCTTCGGAGAAATGGCGTGATGGTTAGTTAGTTAGATTTATTATTATGTCCGCCTCGTAGCATAGTGGTAGCGCATTCGGCTACCGCGCATGAGGTCGCGGGTTCGATTCGCGTAGGAGGTTAACATGAAATATTTATTTACAAGACTGAACATCTTAACTTCATGTAATAAAATGATCAAGATACACTGCACTTTGTGTACCGATGCAGTGCCCCATTGGGTTGCACTATTGGGTGCGGATGTAGTAGTATTATTAAGTACCGATTTTTAAATTTCCAATTTGACTTATTACTAATAAGTATTGTGTTAGATATTATTAGGTATAACTAACAGGTAGGTACTTTTCTACGCGTAAACCTGTATGAAACCATAATATTTATCGTTGTCTCCATTTCAGTTTACTGAGTACACAAGGTTATCAATCTAATGAATATTTGCATTGTGCTGGCTGCAATATATCGCACTATAAATACTATACTGCACCAAGTCGTAATTTTTCGAAAATGAACTGAGAATACCAAGTTACAGCTCACACTGACAGCCATATTTATGTCTTAGAATTGTGTTTCTATCTCTTTCCTATGTCGAGATATTAAAGTTTTAAAAACAAATTTCAAACAGTACAGAAGTAAAATCACATGATTATTGTTATTTCCCAAAAGTTGACTTTTTTAGTTATTGCAGTTTAGTATTCATGGTGCAATATGTATCCTGTACCTACTCTGTACTCATTATGTCTCGTTATCATTTTACTTATTCTGTAGCTCACTGTTTTGTGTGACAAATGATTAGATTTTTCTGGGAAAATCTGGGAAAAATCTAAGGTAAAACCAAAATCCGCTAATTACTTAGACAAAAACTGTTTCAGTCACAGCTCAGTTCTTGGTCAGGTAAATTAGCTATGAATAAATTTGAATGAATTAAAAATTCAATACAAATAGCTCATAGTTAGGTAGGTTGAAAGACTTCAATGGCTGTGTTGAATATTATTATAATATTGACATGGAAAAAGGATCGTGGATTCAAATAAACCAAAAATATTGAGTACAAATGATTTCATAATATACCTTGAAGGAGACAAGCATCACTCATCTTCGAAGGTGGTAAATCCACCTTTCGGTGCCTCGAAAGGGTGAACGATGTCAAATGAGTTGACCCCCTGTGCTTGAGATCTAAGTTATCAAGATCATTTTCATTCACAACTCCTTCTCCACTCTTTTCTCTCCTCGCTGTAGAATCCCAATTCCCCATTATGGCTCTGTCACTAATTTCGTCACTAGAAACACAAGTCTCGTCGCCCTTTGAAGCACCATCGCACTTTTTCCCGAGTTCTTCGCTGGGGCTGACCTTGCTAGAATCATTTCGATTTGACACTAGGGAATGAATTTCCAAATTCGAATTTACGCAAACTTCGTCTGCACAGGTGTCCGGCATTGTGTCTGTGAGAAGGAAAATGTGTGAACTGTTCTCATTCAAAATGTCATCAAAACTGACACAGCTCACCTTCGACACACTAAGTTTACCCAACTTTTCGCGGGTATTAATTTGAGTATTTTTATATATAGCGCTATTCTCGTCAATTTTTGTTTTAGTGCCCATCAACTTAAGGTATGAACGCTTTCCTTCTTCGAGAACATTTACACTTTCTTCGGAATAATAACACTGATTTATTTCTGCGGCAAAACCAACTGGTGTTAAAGGATCCGTAAACACTGACTCTGAACTTGATTCTTTACTTGGCGGGGTTAACTCTTTCCTCGAGATGTTTCCTTCGCCTCTACTTTCTGAAAGCTTCTTTATTTGTTTCCAGGAGTCTGTGACAAGAGTGTCATTTTTGTTTAGACGATCTTCCGCTTTGTTTTGATTAGAATGCTGTTCGCAGTTCGATGACCGCGAAGCACCGGTCTGACAGTTAGAAACTATTTCCCCGCCCCCCTTGTCTTCTCCAGCACCATCGTCGGTCGGTAAAACAGATATCTGGACTGGCGGCTGTTTAATGGAGTGTTTCCTTTCCGCGCCTGTTTCAGATTCAATAATATTATCCGTAGATCCTCTCAAACTCTGTTCTGTTTCTATAGCCGTATTTGATAATTGAGATTCAGATTTATGTTTTGTTTTCTGATTTTCTTTAGCCTTTTTGTTTTTCATAAAACTTTTTCCTTTTCCGGGACTTGCCGGTTTTGGGTTGTTTACCCTCACCCCCTTGCAAATTACCCATAGTTGTTTTGTACTAGAACTTTAAACGAAACCTTCACTAATAATTTAACAATTATGCATTCTAGCTGTGTATTTTTTTTTTTATTCTAGTAAAATTATTAATTTAACAACGAAAGCACTTTAAACATCAATAACCTAAATAAATTTAAGTATTCAAATGAATTTTCATAATTCATTTAGGTACTAAACACTGCACCAAAAAATATTTATTTATTACTTGGTAACGTTCTTAGTTATAAAAAAAGGGTTTTTCATTAAACTTAAAAATTTATCGTATTTTTTAGGTTTTATTGGTCAAAATATTTAACCTTCAATGTTGAATCTGCGTTAGCTTTTAAAAGTTCACATAAAAAACACACTTGGAAAGACTATTTGCTACGTGTTAACGTAACAAAGTACGTAGTTATTTATTAAGATCAGTCACCGACTTATTTCATTTAATTTTTGGACAGTGTGAAGAGCAATAATTATTATAACAACGAGGAACCACGCATTTCTTGGCACTGCTCATGCGCTTCTTTCAGCAGCGAGCAGCGCAGTATTAACACAATGACTGATCGATATAAGAACTTGCCATGAAATGGTCAATTATTGAGATAAAGAAAAAAAATCATAGGTTTTGAACTTACTTATCAGCTATATTTATATTTATTGGCCTAATTTCTAATTTTAGAATAATTGCGATCATTGGGAAATATGTAAGTAATAAAAATAAATAATAAAAAGATTAAAACATTAGATATGTACAATATGTACAATACTTTTATGTATATATGTCATATTCTTTTGAATGTTTTCTATATGCGGTAAAATGAAAATTTTAAAAATCACAAAACTATCTTAGCTAGTCTTCCAATCAGTAATTTTATTTTAATAATATATATTATGATATGCAGAATAAAATACGTCCAGTAATCGTTAAATAACTTTGGAGGTAGTGTGGGATTCTAATGATGACGTGACAGTTTTTAAAATTATTGTAAATAGGTATTATTTGTTTTGCTTTTTGTCACCTTATCAGCTGTTGGGCGGGGTAGGTACAAATAGGATTACTTACGAAACATATTTTTGTTTGAATATCATAAGTAAAATCTTTACAAACAAAATTATTAGAACCTGATTAAAACATAATAACTATATAATTTTCCACCATTCAAAAAACATACTATAAAAATTTATTCATTTTTACTATTAATAAAGTTAAACATACATTCATAAATCACTGTTGTCCATCAAAGAAATGAATCGTATTTCAATGCTGTTATCTCATGTTTTTTCTTCTTTATTTTTCTCACTTATATTTAATTTTAAACTTTTGCTTGAAAGAGTGTAAAGAAATTCATAATAATCGACATTGTTTTATATTTACCCACAAACAGGTTATGCCTTTGTAGGATTTTCATTTATTTTTAATATGAATTTGTATATATATTTATTATGTATTTTTGTGTGATTTTTTTTTTTCAATAAATAAAAATAGGTATTTTTAAATATATTTTTTGTTTTACAGCTTTTGATTAATTCAAATGTGCTGAGTTTTTTATTTTTATTTAAAAAAACATTTTTAGTACTCAAATATACTAAAATATTTCCATTTTTGGGCTGCTTTTATGTTGTCGAACCTGGAAATAACTGTGCCAGAAAGTAGAAAACCAGTTGTGCTGGAGTGGGATTCGAACCTCTCTAGGTTTCTATTTAATCTCTATGTAATCTCTTTACGATTCGTACTCCAAAGCTCTACCGCTAAACCACAACCAAGTTATAATACGTTTTGTAATAAAGCAGTCGAAAAAAAATAATTGGTTTTAATGCAAACTGTTTTGAAAAAAAAATGTCTTGGGCAAGGGACAAAATGACCTTATTATACTACTGTTTTCCCTTGTCCACCTAATGGTGCATAAGGCACTGCGTTGGTACACAAAGTGCAATGTATATAAAATTAAATATGAGCTACAAAATTTCGGTAGCTCAGCGTGCTGACTGCTGACCACTACACATTAATCTAGACACTACACCCAACATCCCCTTTACAAAATTCAGGGTGTGGTGCTACACCACGAGCTGACGGTAGGTACCTTTTTAAACCTGGTTATTTTGAACGCCCACTAACAACATACTCTTCTATGGTTTCTATCTGTCATCGTAACTTGACTTTTGACAACTTACTACTTTACAACCATGTGCGCCTGTGATGTGCACTTTCTGACTTTTGACTGTGAACTGTGACTTGTGACTGCTAGTTTTTATTTTAAGAAAACCATTTTTATATTCTGAGAAGATGGAATATATCTGGAACGATGCAAATATAAAATCACCTCCTGTGAATACATATAAAAGCTGCGGGGACGATACAGGTACTTTTCAAAACATGAACATGAATTAATTTATCTAAATTACAATACTTCACATTTCTCAATGTTTTTATTTTTGTCAAAGTTAATAATAACATATTTTCGCGTATCCATTTTTAACAGGTAATATTAGTGTTGAATAAAACGATGTACTTGAATAATATTTTCCAAAAATACCTGACCTCAGATTATCACACAATATCCTGATACTTATCAAGCTCGCTTTTTTTATGTAATTTGTTTGATTTCATTGAGTTTTTACAATGTAATCGATACTTCTATTTCAAAAAAGTTACGTTATCTTTTTTCAGATGTCTTGCAACTTCGTACTTTTGTTACTGATGCAATAACTGTTCTGGAAGATCAACAATGTCTACACCGGGAAGCTGCCATAGTGTCTAGAATAATGTATTTAATGTCCAGAAAATTCAGACATGATATTGGACATTCATATGTACGAAAAACAAATACAGCTTTACTTAAATATTTAAATTTACAATTTGTCAATGACCTTAAAACATTCCTGAACGTCTTACCAGAAACAGTTTTACCATACAGTTATTTACCTACCCGACAAATGTTGGAATATGTCTTGATTCGTTTTCAAACTTTGAGTATGATTCTTTTAAGAGTCGTTATTTGTGCTAAGAAAGCTGCAATTTTTTATTTCGAAAGAATAAAAAGAGGAGATTCTGCTTGGCTCTCCCTTATGCCTTACACGGTACTATGCAGGGTTTGGAATTTAACAAATATGCTCGTTAAAATTACTTGCAACTCTTATTCCAAGTTATTGCCATTCAAAGATAATTTAAAAGTGGTTGGAATCCCACTTTTACCTGAAGACTACGCTTTCCCAAGAAATTTGTTGGATTGGCTGAATTATGATGCTTATCAAAACGACACAAATGTCTTATGGAAATCAGGAGTACATAATGTCCTATCTGTATTTGACTTCATCAATTCCATGCAAAATAACGAATCTAATTCAGAAATGGAAAACTCTAAATTAGAAACTGTACAAAATGAGAATACAAATCATACTTATAATAAAATGAACATAAATAAACAATCTGGGAATATCAACAAAAGCTTGAATGTTTCAAAAACAGTTTTACAAAATGAAATTAAATCACAGAACAGTATTGATGTTGGTGAAAAAATATCTCGGAAAGACTTTATGAAATTACAGAAAGGTAATACAAATGACTGTACGAAAATTAAAATATCAAAAAATTATGAATGTATTGAGAAGAGTGATAAATTAATTGAATACAAAAGTGACTGTGTTGTATTAAAACCGACCAATAAAATATCACAGAAAGACAAAAACAATAAGAAAAATATTTTAAGCATTTGTCCGTCAATTGAACCATCTCTTGTTCCTGATATAAATAATTTACAAACATTGAATCCAAATAAACAGAAAAAAATTATTTCTAAATTGAAGGAATTTTGGAATGAACGTTGTATAAGTAAATAAGTAGATGTTTTAAATGAGTATTAAATTAATGTCAAATTCAATTAAGTTACCTTTATTACATTATAATGTGAAAACAAAAGAGGACTGCGATGTAGGTTCTGCAGTGCAAGCTATAAACAACTCTTACACATTCAATGCAATGTGATGATCTATGCCGCATCTTAAAGAAAAGAAACAATTTTTGTGAAATAGAAAAAAGTGATATCCCTTTCAAACTTTGCGCTAAAGTTTCAAGAGAAAAAAAAATATTTTTTAAAAATTAAAAAAGGTTTTTTGTAAGATCTTTGATTCTGAACAACAAATAAAATAAATAATTACATTTATATTCTTTGGATCCAAAATAACGATTATACCTTTATGTCCTTTATAGATTCCACTCCACTTCATTCATATATTTATATAGCTTAATTCTTTATTACTGGATAAGTATAGTAAGCTACCTTAATCTGTGTGGACTAAAAAAGAACTAAAAAAATCCGCATAGGCTGCAACTCTCAAAAAGAGCTGCAATTGATTTATAACAGGATGTACAAAAATAAACACTGTTTATTTAAATGCTTTCCTAAACGACACATTGTGTGTAAAGAGTGTATTTTTCATTTGCACTTAGTTATATCTTTTTACATTCAGTAGACAATCAATAAATCTGCAGAGAAGAAATTAATTCTATGTTTACAAAGAGAAAGTCCGCTGCATTCGAAAAATTTTATGAGTCTTACATCAATTTGATTGAATCTAATGTAATGAATTAAGATATCTAATATTATTTTATCAATTTTGTGTGGGTACACATTGCAGTTGTTAGTGCTAAAATATCCCACCCCCCTGATCTAAGACATTTTTTTTTTGTTTTGTTTTTATCTTCAAGACCCGAATTAAATTTGCCAAAGAGTTTTCTTGTAGGTATTCAGTTTCATTTTTACAAATAATTTTAGTAGGTAGGTAACAATTTTTCTTCATAATATTTAATTTAACAACATTCCCCTATGTTTGAATATACGTGCTACTGGCTATTAATTTTGTTGTTTAATTAGCCTAAAACTAGATTCTGACGTTTATCGTTTCATGATCTTTAGTCTATGGTTTATCAAATCGATAAAAAAGGTAAATATTGTATCACACATGCTAAAACCGTTATTTTGAAATACAAACTGTAAACCTGGGTAAATGATATTGTGCATATTATGAATTGTGATTAAAAATAAAAATGTCAGATAAAGATTCAATGCCTTCTCTTGACCCTCGAGAAATTCTGGCTTACTTAAACGAAATGGGTATACGCAATGTTAGTGCAGAAATGTTTAAAAGAGTTTATTACTGGTAAGTGTTTTATAACTTGATTCATAACATCAATTTGAAAACTGTACGTGTAATTTATTTTTGCAATTGCCTTTTCAGATCTCAAAAAACTCATTAGGCACGACTTAAAGAATAAAGTTGAATTAGAAAATCGGGAAAATGATCTCCAATCTGAAGGATCTGTACGAGGTCCCGAAAGACTTTTCTCATGTTCCACGTTTAGCTCCAGATCTAAGAGTGTGAATCAAATTAGTTTTAGGAAACCACTTTCAAATGTTGCTCAAGGTACTCAGTCCCTAAAAAGTTTCAAAATGAAGGATAACAAAATGAAATCTCCGTCAAAATTACATTCTCAAGAATACAGAAGAGTCAAATCTGCACCAAGCGTTGGTTGCAAAACTTCAAAAAGTATTAATTCTATTGCTGCCAGCAAAGGATCAATAAGAAATTGTAATTGTAAGTACATGAAGTATATTGATCTGTTTGTAATTTATTTCTTATAATGATGTAAAATGCTAAGTATGTCATAATTTGAATACCTAAATTATTAGCAGATTGGCAGATTGACTAAAATGACGCTGGACTCACGATACGGAGATTCCGGGTTCGATTCCCGGTGAGAACACAAAAATTAAAAGTGTTTTTTCTCAAGCCTGGGTGTTTGTGACGTTGTCCCCTCTGTAATTGGGCCTCCTGGCCTGTTGAGGTGGTCAAATAAAAAAATTATAAAAAATAATAAAAAAAATGTTTTTTACTTTGTTTTAGTGATCCGTGTTCCTATCCCAGATAAACCGAAGAAATCAGATCCTGTTTCTTTATATCACTACTACAATACTCTCTGGGAAAAGTACAAATCTAATCGCCCCGGGGAAAATAGTAGAGCCGATATTAGATGGTCTGTTAGGGAAAAAACTTTTAGGGGTCACACAACAAAAACAACCAATAAGGGTAAACTTCTTTTATTTGTGAATTCAGAGCTCAACTCAGTCATATTGCAGTTAAAAATGCTACCAAATTTGAAATTTTCAATTTGATTAACCACTTAATGCTCGGGTTTTTTCACAAATATAAAATACAAATTTATTTCAAGTTGGCGTAAATCACTATGAGCGTCAAATGGCAACCGGCGAGCTCAGTTAGTTTGTTTATCTTATGTATTGCAAATAAGTCATGCGAGCATTGCTCGGGTGGGCGCGATACGACCCATACCCCGCATGCAAACACTGCTCTTTCAAAAGCATTAAGTGGTTTAAACAAAACTTCTGTGTGCTTATGTAGATAAAAGATCAACATTCTTAATTATCACAAAATAGTATATTGCTAATCTAAAGATTATACATTTTTCCTAATTGTTATATTTAATTCCAGCATCACGCAACTAAATGAGATATTATTTTTATGAAAAAAATGTGTCACTTGCAATGTATATAAAATCCTTGCTAAAACTCCGTAAGTTTTTTAAATGTTACTGTAGCGAGTTCAAATATTTATTCACTTTTCTAATTCTAGTGTAGTGCACTGATTCGCACCATTAGCATGTTTTTTTTAACATAGTCCTCAATAAATTTTGCTCGTTAGAAATACTGCAACAGACTGTTGATGTCCATATTATATATTTTGTAGTATTTATGCTATTCACAAGGCACGAAATATAAATATCTCATACAGCATGAGGTGCTCATATTTCTCCCCACGCTCTTACCTCCTCTCAAGACCCTTCCGCTTTTCTAACCTCTCAGAACCCCTGTACGTCGATGGCTACCACTTAACAAGCCATTAATTATAATATTTATTGCCACTACATGTTCATTTTTTCTTTGCATCCCATTATGTCAATATTTTGTCACACTTGTGTTGAGATTATAGATACCTATAGTTCTAATTTTGTTTTTGAGTTTCTGTAATCTGTTATTTAGCTTCTTTTCACTGGATACAATGGGAGAACTGTATTCACGAAATCCATGGTAGTGTGTATTCTATATTTTATAGGTAGTATAAAAATCAAATTGCACTTATAACGTAGTTTTTAATAATAATTTATTAATATCATTATCATATCTGGCGCTACAATCCATTGTGGATTCTAAACGCCTCCAAGAAACGTCTCCACTTGGATCTGTCTGTGGCTGCTTCTCTTGAGTTTCTGATGTCCGCGGTGTTCTCCGTACAATTCAACCACATTAACAGGTCTCCCTATACTTCTTCAGCCCAACGGTTTATAGTTGAAGAGCCTTGTATGTGGTTGATTATCCTACATCCTCGTGACAAGGACTGCCCAGCGGAACCCTCCCGTATTAATATCAAAAATATTTCATAGAAATTCAGGTTAAATCATCTCTTTGGTTTATTTGTGTCAAAACTGTTTGAATATTGAAACATTATTAATTTACTTTTGAGTTTTATAAATTAGTTTCCTGATAATTTTTTTATGTATTTTATTTCTTTGCTTTCCAGGCCACAACGGTATCAAAAGAAGTATTAGCGAAAAGAAGAGAAGGATGGATAGATAAATAAGTATAACTTTTAAATTATATAAGAGTACAAATATTTAATTTATATCTTCAATTACATTTTAAAACTATGTATGAATTTAACTGAAATTATTGTGTATTCCATTTTACTGTTTAAATTGCGGACGGCACCATTGCTTTGAATCAATCAATTTTTTTTTTTTAAATTGTCCCTGCCTTTTATACAGCAGGTAATTGTTTGAAAGTGTATATTTCACCAATTCACATATTATTGTGTTAAATATTGATATATTCAGCACAATTCCTAAATTTATATTTGTGCGTATGCTGAAATGTTCCGGAGTATAATTTTAATTTTGATAACCACTAAATTAATTGTACAATTTGTGAAAAAAAATTGATGCTTAAGAATAATTTTTAAAAATCATCTTATTTTATCAATGCACCCAAATTTTTCTTTTATTATTTCTAAAAACATTTGATACAAGAGGGCATGAAATAAAATTTTTACACATTCATATTAGCATTTTTTTGCAAGAGTCCATATTTTCGGCGGAAAAAACATGGTTAGCCTGCCATATAGTGCATGCGCAGTTTTAACTAGGGTAGGGATCGCTGATACAAGATCGACCTCGTACCAACCCTCGACTCAACCTGTACCTACATTGATATACTGTTCTCTTTAGTGGCTGTGAATTTTATTGTGGCACCTACAATGGCCCAAAATAGCAGACTTTTCGAGTTTTGGTAATAGGTGTCTCGGAAGAATACCATGTGTACTTGTTTTGAATTTGTTAGGAGCACAGGGATGTAGCAGCCTTTGGTATCTTCTGTCATCCGGCAAGGTATTTCGGTTAGCTGGGCCATATACTGTATGATATAAGGTTCTTTGGAGGCATAATATGCCATGAATTTTAACCATGCTAGCTCAATTTTACGAGGCATCTGGTTCTCTACATCTACTCAATATGTAGCTCTGACTTGGTAAATAACGTGGCTTGGAGGCAATTTGTGGAATTTATATGCTCCACACAAGGAGCAGATCTTCATTGCGCCTGCTAATTCCGTTATGTAAATAAATATAATTTTTCAGAAAAAACAGGTTCATTCAAAAATACCATTCATTTGTTACAAAACAATTAAACAAAACAAAAAAAACTATTAATATGTCAAATTTAATATTATAACAATAGAATATTGATAAAATAAATAATAGAATAATAATGATGATAGAATATTCAATAAAGCAATAGAACATTAAATAAAACAATATTCTCAAAAAAATGTTTAGTGGATTTTGCAAGCGCAACGACGAGATGTGGAATGGTGATACATTTAAGATGAAAGGTTATAAAGTAAACAGTTTAATTAAGCTTAAAATGTAATTCTACAGTTTATCAATAATATAACACTTTATTCATATACACACAAAACTATTATTGCTGGTTGACGTTGAACTTTGATAGAACAGCGGTTGTAATATTTAAATTTAAGTGTTGCAGTAGCTTTTTGTTCGATTTGTCAGCGGCAGCTGTTGTTAAAACTAATGTATCATGTTTCAGCATAGAATAAACGTTTAATCCATAAACGGGCATTAGATTAACATGTTTGATCTCGTCTGTAGCTATGGATATATTTCTAGGCATAATGTCGGTGCTGAAAATAAATAAAATCAAGTTATTAATCATTCCATCCATAAGAAAAACACAAAATAATTTATTTACAGAATAAGCAAAGAAAAAATTATAACAAAAGAAAATTATTTAAAATTGCCTTGATAATTTAATGACTATGCTTATATTAATTCCAATTTGTTTTGACAGCGGATCAAGCATATTTTAATGTATTAGGATTGAGTACATACTCATCAACAAAGAGGACAGACGGGCCCCAATTTCTTGATCGATAAGATCTTCTCTATGTATTTAGGATCATCTGTTGGTATTTCTAAATTGTCAATGACGTGTAAGTCGTCTTGAACTAATTTTACAGACAGGGTAGATATCAGTCCGTTTACTCTGTTAAAGAATGGCAGCATAAAGAAGTGGGTTGTGTAGGCTCTTGGTCCATGCGCTATACCACACGCCTCTCCCACGGAGACCGGAGAACCTGATTGAGCCATGCGGGCTTTGCCCAAACCTTTTTGCGGCCATGGTTTTCTTCCACCGCCTCTTACTTCAGCGCGAGTTTTGGTGTGGGCGTACCGGACCCAGCGGTACTTTCGCTGCCAAACTACGTTCTGGTGGATAACGTCGATTCGTGGCCTCGCTGCAAATATATCTGGGTGTAATTCCAATATGCCGCGCTTAGATTCTTCGATTGTATCTACATTTTCAATCCATATTTGTCGAGGTTTAACATACTGTGGAGGAAAATCCCATTTCTTCAGTGTGACAGAAAGCGGTGAGACTTCCTTTTCCACATTTGACAGAGCAGCTGTGCAAAACCGCCGTATAACGTTAGGAGTGAAACCGAGTTTTTGTCCTAGACTTCCAAACATTTTAATTTATGATACAGGTACTCGTTATAAATGTATTTATTAAAATCCAAAACTTATCTTCAAATAGTTTGACAAACTAACCTCAAAATCATGTCTAAATGTCTACCATGGGAAATTTATAGATATAGTCTATGGAACAGCACAGAAAAACAAACAAAAAGTTGTAAATACCATAGACAAATAGCCTTTAGATGTTATTTGTAGGTGCCTACCCACTTACATAGCGAAGAATCACAAAATTTGACAAACGCTTAGGTATTATAAAAACTATTCAATAAAAATAACACATTATCCACGTATGTCCTATGCGGAGAAGCAGACATCAGCAGACACCTCCAACCTCCAAGAGATCATGTCGCCGGCCAACTCTTTCGTATATTTCTGTCAATCCTGCATCCTTATTTTTGCTCCGCTGAATACATCTGCATGAGGATTGTCATTGACGGTCTATTTGTGTGGAGTGTGGAGAGATCTTGCAAGTGTAAGAAAAGGCAGCAGCTGGTCAGGACTCTTCAGAGATATCCGGAGTAGGCCATTTCTAAGCCAGGTCCACCGCAGCGCGCCATGCCTTTGAGAGCTTTGAAGTTAGTATGAAGTCAAATCAAAATGGTATCTAGGTAGGTACCTACCTACTGCATAAAAATATAATCGTCCAAAAATTTTTGAATGGCTAAAATAATTTATAATGCAAGTTAGTGTGCCTTAATGTAGAAGAAGAGGATTGCCGAGAAAGACATGGCATTATCAAGTACAAGAAGTACCTACTTAAAAAGGGGCATGTGAAAAGCCGGAATAATCGGCGTGCGCGCATGAGAATTCTTCTTTCACCACGTTTGCTCCTATGTGGACATCACTAGATCCCTCCAAGAGACGCTATCGCCAGCCAGCTCTCTCGCCTCCTCCCACGTCAGGGCCGCATCCATCAGCTACGCCGAATACATCCGGAAAATGGTCATCGACGGTGTACTAGGACGACAGGATCCGGCAGGCGTAAAGAAAAGACAGCTCGGGTTCAGGCTCTCCCGAGGCATCTGGAGTAGGTACCTACCTACCTACATATCCAAGCCAGATCCACCGCCGCGACTTCACGACTCCAGTTATTAGAGGTTGCAGCGTCCCTTCCCGAACTTCAACGTTGGTTACGAAATCAAACCACCTAATACCTAGTATCCTTCGTACCTATTATCTAAAGTATTTTCTATTATATAAGTACTACCTATATTTTTTGTGCATGCATGAAATGCAAATGTGTTTCGGTTTAATTGCGAAAGATCACCTATGCCCCTGTGACCTGTCTTGCTATCCCAGGTATCCCAGGACTCACTATCCCCTCATAAATTCTGATCCAAAACTGTTAAAGTTAAAATAAAAAATGTCGTACCTTTATTAATTCATAATAATTCCACAACTATCTATCTAAGTAATATGAATTTATCCGTAAATTGTAAAACCTACAGTCCCTTTTAGACCGTACTCCAAGTACATTTGAAAAAATGTCGTAAAAATATCCTGAGTATTTTGTAGTGAGCGATTGTGATGCAAAAAGGTTATATATGCTCTCTGACAACATAAGTTCCCACATTTCTCTTTATTGTTAAACAATGGCGGTGAAATTAACTACTTATGCAGACAATGTGAATAATACCGATCCGATTCATTTTAAGTTAAAGTTTATCCCATTTTGGGCATTAGTCTGATGTCTGCTAATGGACTAATGCTAAAACAATGAGGGGTAGGTATTAGATTTGAATTTACGCATTACATGGGCTGTCTGAATCCTTATCGAGATATCTACTTAGTTTCTTTGAATGGCACAATGAATTTTATCACTGCTGCTTATTAGGAAAGTTAAGCAGCACGATTACCTTACAGTTTCTATTTGTATTTTTATTTGACAGGAAGGAAATCATTTCTACAATCAATTATTGTTTTATTCAAATAAATATTTTTGTGTAGGTGTATTCATATTTACTTTTTAAAATTTTTATCTTAGCACACAGAGCTAAATAGATTGGTATTAGGTACATTCAATGAGAAAAAAAATAGGGGTGCCCAAATGAAAAACGATTGCGTGATAATGACAAATCAACTATATATAAACAATTCTTCGACGACTGATGAATCATTTGGCGTCGACATAATAATATCGTGATGAATTATTGCCTCATTGTCATTTCATCCAAAGGGTAGGCAGAGGGGTAGGAAGGTTTTTTTTTTATTTATAAGAAAATAATCCGATAGTTGCCTACGGAAGATAAAAAAGTAATTTACTGGTCTGTCGATAGGTGTAGTCGACCATTAATAAAAAAATGTAGCGTGTAAACTTACTTTTCTCTTATCCACACCAAATGGTGCATATAGCACTGTATTGGTACACCAGTCCTAGATATTAGGTCCTTACATATGAAATTGGCGTTTTGTATGGGAGGGAACATAAAGTTGATTTTTTAAAAATATAATATATTTATTTAATCAAAGTATGTACCATTGCTATCTATGCACTTTTGCCATCTCACAGGTAGTTCATCGGTCCCTCTACTAAAAAAAACCATTCGGACGGGAATCAATAAAATTTGAAGTCGGTTTGGACTGCCCCATCGGAGTTGAATTTTTTCCCTTGCAAGAAGTTATCCAAATTTCGAAAAAAATAGTAATCTGTTGGGGCAAGGTCCGGAGAGTACGGTGGATGTCTTAGACATTCCAATTGAAGCTCTTCTAATTGGTAGCCGTCTGTTGTTCAGTGTGTGGTCTAGCGTTATCATGATTTGCTTCACTCAATTCGTGAGGTACCCACCTTTCAAGCTTTTTCACCTTCCCAATTTGCTTCAGTGGATTAAAACAGTTTTATCACTTAAACCGCAGCTGCAGCTAACTCGGACGTGGTTTTGCGATGGATCCGCTTCCACAATAGCCTTCAATTCTTCATTATCAACTTTGGTTTCCGGCCGTCCACGGGGCTTGTTCTGCAGGTCGAAATTTCCAGAACGAAAACGTTGGAACCAAAAACGCACTGTGTTTTCTTTTGCGGCACCGTCGCCATACACATCATTAATCCTTCGAGCCGTTTCGGCAGCACTGGTGCCACGGTGAACTCGTACTCGTAAATACGCGATATTTCAAGTTTTCCATTTTGTAAACTGAGTGACGCAAAGAAAAAAACAATTGAGGAAAAAACAAATGGAATTATAATTTTTCGAAAACAAAATACTTGAGTAAATAGCTGTTATAAATTTGAATTTGAAAAAAACCCGTGTAAAATGAGGAACAAACAACATTATAATTTTCGAAAACACAAATACTTGAGTAAATAGCTGTATAAATTTGAATTTGGAATTCCTAACCAAAGAGAAGATATTTGAGATCAAAGTTGCCAGTACGGCAAAACACCAATTTCATATGTAAGGACCTAATATATCACAAATAAAATATTTTTATATGAAAAACCGCATTTAAATAAATATTTAATATATATTTAACATATCCGGGAATCGAACCCGCGATCTTATGCATGGTAGCCCAATGCGCTATCCACTAGGTACCCAGCGGATAAAGATTCTGAAAAGCTTGCAACTTTTCAACCTTTGACGATAAAAATCGGTACCTTGGACTGGCTGAAGCGTAAGACTGATCATCTTGCCTTCATGTAATGAATGATCAAGATTAACTGCACTTGGTGACTTGTTGTACCAATGTAGTCCCCTATGCACCACCAATTGGTAGTTGTGGTAATTTTGAATCACGCTTAGCACACCGTTATTAATTTATTTAAAAAAACTAGATTTTTTTAAGAAATTCTTTTACAAATTGTTTTAAAATATAATTTATTTAGTAAAATTGATACTATCGACCAAGAAAACTAAAGTAAAAAAACTTTTAAGACTGATACTATCGACCAAGAAAACTAAAGTAAAAACCGAACTTTAAACCGAATTTGTGTAATTTTTTATTAATCTACGGTACCTACTTGAAAGCTTTTACAAGAAGAAAAAGGCTCAGATTCAAAAGTCATATTACACTTTCGACTCCAAATATGATTTAGATTCGCTAGTTTTCGGGGTGTACCTACTACAAATTTTGTTAATCCATGTATATGAATCGGTTGTTAGTTTTAAGGGTAGGCACAATGCTACGTTTTGTGAATAATTAACCGCTCTTTTCACCTGCGATTGCGCCTGCGCACCGTGCACGACCCTCCAGCGGCCGGCGGCATAACTCGAAACGACCAAGATACCCTTGATCTTCCTACATCTCCGCCATAGCCAGGAGTAAATTGGCGATCGTTTTTATCGATGGACCGATATCTTATTGATTAGGTGACGCACAAAGGGGCCGCGACAATAAGGCCAGCCACGACACTCGCTTGACAAAAACGCACGGCCGACAACAATCGCGATCCGCGATTCGCTGGCCCGACTCGGCGCTAGGTAATAATTATTGTGAAGCGTTGTAATCAAGACAATCACCGCGCGTCAACAGATGCGTTTTATTTAAGATTGACACATGAAATACGCGTCTTGATTCACGTCCGAAAAGACATAAAAAGTCGAAGCTGAAGTTGGAAAGCGCGGAGTTAAAAAATTAGGATCCGATTGACAAATTTTTTTTTGTTTGATTTTTTTTGTTTAATTAAAAAAATTTTTAATTTTAACGAATGCCCTTTTTTGAATTTTCAATTTTTTCCGTTTTTAAAAAATAAAAATTTTGACAGTAAATTTTTTTTTTCCTTCTTGTTCCCCTTTTGGCCCCTTTTTTTGCTTTTTTAAATTTTCCCAAATTTTGACGTTGGGTAAAGTCTAAAAAATCGATGAACCCCCGGCCGCACAACAAAAAAACATTTATTTATTGTCACGTTCCGCCTGAGCCCGGGGTGCAAACGAGAGCGCGGGAAAAAGGGGAAAAAGAGGCACGATCCCCCTAAGCGTTGGGGTTTTTGGGGGCCTCTATCTCTTTCCCTCCCCTCGGCCCCATGCGTTGGGTAGGGGGGAGACAGCAGGGAGCACCAAGAAGAAAAAAAAAAAAAAAAAATTTATGGAAAAAAAAAAATTTTTTAAATTAAATCCCCTTTTTT